>JAYRCO010000497.1:0-23963 GCA_037042815.1 Ceratobasidium papillatum
TATGCTCCATATGGCATGTTATCGGTTAGAAAGTGTAAGTAAAGGGTCTCACTCACCTTATCTGGTACAGAATGTTCTGTCACATGACTTTCTTACACCACTGGCCTGTTTCTCCCGGAGCCCTAATGTATCCCATACATCTGTCTCTTCAATCTCGAGTCGTTTCACTACTGGGAACTACAGACTGGTGTTCTTTCATCCGCATACATACCAAAACCTAATAAGTTCATCCGATGCTCGGGACCTTACTCGAATGACTTTCTTACACCACTGGCCTGTTTCTCCCGGAGCCCTAATGTATCCCATACATCTGTCTCTTCAATCTCGAGTCGTTTCACTACTGGGAACTACAGACTGGTGTTCTTTCATCCGCATACATACCAAAACCTAATAAGTTCATCCGATGCTCGGGACCTTACTCGAATGACTTTCCTGGGTATCCAAATAGATTAATCGACACTAATAACCAACAAAATATAAATGCACAAAGAGCGTTACATCAAAACACAATCTCCATCATGCTTTGCCTGAGCCTCAAGCTCTGCGAGACGCGTCTTCTCGGCATTGCTCAACAACTAACGACCGATAAGTTGAAATTCATGAATCAAAAAACATAATCAACTCACGCCTTTCCTGTTACGGTCTTGTAGGGCTCGCAGCTGAGATACTCGTTCGGCCTTTGCACGACTGATAAATAATGATAGCGGTTGATTAGGAAGTGATAGAAGAATAGAAACGATACGTGTTATGGATACATGTGGGAGCGCAAATAAGGTAGAATGCAATGGATGTGTAGATGTGATTAAGCGAAACCAAAGATGGGCGGGGGACGATAAGAAGTTTCGATTGGCGCCGGTCGTTCATGCGGTTGGTCAACGTCCATAGCGGAGTCAACGTCAGCGGTGGCGGAGGCGGGCGGGTTAGGCTCGCACCGGTCGGTCTTGTTGAACAGGTTAGGTACCGCTGGTTTGCTAGACGAAGCAGTACTGGAACTAGAGGCCTGCGCAGGAACGGGCTTGGGTTGGCTGGACGTGGTAACAGGTCTTGGTCGTGGGGTGGGAGCGACAGCGGCACGGCTCATAGCTGCTGCAGCGGCCTTTGCCGAAGCAGCAGACTGGGAAGGGTGAGCGCTCGCGATGGAGATGTTGGCAAACTTGTCTGCGAGTCGGGAGGAGGCAGACTGTGGTGCGGCTGAAGGAGCTGGTTTGGGTATAGATGCCGCTGACTGAGAGGCGCAATTGTGCTGCTGGGCGAATCGGTGCTCGGGACAAAACTCCTTGCGGCAAGACTAAGTAACGTAAACGGTAAGCTCTCAGGATAGGCTTGGCATGATAAGAACACGTACGTTGCAGCGAATGGGCGCAATGAGGACCTTGTTACACTTGTTGCTCGCGCATCGTGGGGCCTGGCGTTTGACAGAGCGCCTATTGCCCATAACAGGGCAGTCATTCATGATGTGTGAATCCATCTTCATGTTGGGGTCATGGCCGACAGGAATAGATACCGGAGCGCTGCATAGCGGACAGCTGGGAGCAATGCGGTCTGCCTTGAGGTGATCGTACTTGTCGCATTGGTGGTCAACGGGCCGGAAGTGATCAGAGCAGAATGTAGCAGTACAGAGATCACAGCGAATAGGCAAAAAGTCGTGCTGGTTGCAGGTCGCCTGAGAACAAGCACTGCCGACAAACAACATCTGCGCATCAGTGCTGTCTTTGCGGGTGGCCATTGCTGGAGAGAAATCCATTGTGGTTAGGAGGAGGAGTAGGAGATTGCAGGATGCTCATCACTCACACGCCTAGTTATATCCCGGGCTGTGGCGAGGAGGTTGTGGAACAGTGGAGAAAGGCGGCGAGCGCTGGCGCAAGCGCGGCACTTTGTCAGCTCGGCGTTAGTCAGCCGAGTCAACCACAAATATGAAATTACCCCACACTCTCCCGCCGCGGCTTGCAACTGTTGGCAGGACACACCGCCTCAGTTGCAGTTGCTCAAGGCAGTTGCATCGTGCTATCAAACGCCTAAACTCGACCATGATCACCCTCACTTTTGTTAGACACGGAGAAAGGTACGGGTGCTTTTCTCTCTCCCTGGCCGATGCCTTACTCATGGCGCGCTTTGTTTGTAGCATTGATAATCTTGTGAGTATGCCCGAAAATCTTGTCATCACTGGAGCTATAAAATATGATTAGAAAGCGTTTTACGCGGGCTGGACCGATGGCTGTTTATCCAATCACGGTGAGTACATGTATAACTACGTCACGCGACCGTATTGACTGGCACTCTTTTTCAGGCATGAACGTATGCAGTATTTATCTTGCTCAGCGGATACAATCTAACATCACGTTCTACAGCAAGCGAAAGCAGCCGGGGAATACTTTGCCTCGTACCCAATTAGCCACATGTTTGCCTCGGACCTTAAACGCGCCCACTCAACCGCCCGAGCAATATACGACGCCCAGCCAGACCCCAAGCCTCCATTCACAGTCACCCAATTAATCCGTGAACAGCACTTTGGAGAGGGTGAAGGCAAGCCGTGGCATCCCTCACCCGGCTCGACATGGTCCGCTCCAGAAGGCCGAGATGGCAAGTTTGCCAACGGCGAGTCGTTGAGCGATGTCGGACGGCGTGGGGACATGTTCTTCGAACAGCATTTAGCGCCCATTCTAACCGAGGCAAAAGGCAAGTCTGTCGGAGAGGTTAATGTGGTTATTGTTAGCCATGGGATCGCGATCGCCGAGACTCTAGGCGCATTGTTCAGGCGCTCTGTATCTGTCGAGCAGGATGGATGGTCTGGTCGGTTTAGGGGCTTGCATAATACTGCTTGGACGAGGGTGGCTATTGGTCTGGCGGTGTGTAACCTCTCTCCTGTCCATTTCAAATTCGAATTGACCGCGTTCACGTCGCAGGACGAGCCGCTGTCGGAGACGAGTGATGCAGGTGTGACCGATTCCAACTCGTCGACGCCGCCTGATCCTTCAGCTGTCATTGCTGCCAAGGTTGAACAGGCTGCGCCTCCGCCAGTCGAATGCGCAGAGGTCGGACCTCCGTTGATTCGCATGAAGATTATTGCGTGTAACCAGCATAGCCACCTACGCGGTGTGGTGAGTAATTGCTTTGATTTGAAGGTATTCATAAGCTGAGACCAGACGCAGACTCGGCAGAAAGATGGGAACGCCAGCTCTGGAGACGACCCGGCTCAGCAGAAGCTGCGGGAGTTCTTTGGTGGAGGTGGAGGAGGAGGAGACTAGGACTCACCTGTACTATCTGAATACATCCTTTCGGCCGAACTGCAGCGGGCTGTGACCAAAGAAATAAATTATATCGTTAATACACCACAAAACCAAGTCCAATTTGACAACAGTTTCCAAAGTCGCAAGAAAACAAGAGAATTGAAAGCAAACAAAACAACCAAGAAAGTCATTGCCATCCAATACAGTCCATGGGATCATAATCCGGGTCGGCCATTTCAGTTTGGCTCCGCACAGGCATAAGTGTATACCGTCGACGAGTCGACTTGCTCTTTGGACGAGGAGAGTCTTGGAGTGGGACCATGATGTCTTGTGCTTCAGGCAACTCGGGTTCAGGCTCAGGTTCAGGCGAGTCGAGCTCAATATGTGGGATGGGTGTAGCAGAAGCAGAGGTACGTTTGGAAGCTTTAGCCTTGGATTTCGCTTTAGGTTTCGCTTTCGCCTTCTTAGGCGGGTTGGCTTTGGTTTTACTGCGTTTTGGGGCTGAAATAGGGAGTGTCGATATAAATAATGTTATGCATGCAAAAGGAAACACTCACGACAGTGTGCCGAATCTGCAGACGGACCATCCTCTCGCTCGTCCTCATCGTCACTAGGTGCAGCTCGTTTTGTTCCAGAAAGCCTCCTAGTTACAGGCTCCTCATCGTCGTCCTCTTCAGCATCCTTCTTCTTCTTCCCTCGACCACCCTTCCCTTTAGCCTTTGCAGCTGGCTTTGCGTCACGCTTCGGGTCTTCGATTCGTTTCTTGGGCTTGGATGTAGCAGGTTGGATAGGTTCCGGGATGATTGTCTGAATTCGGCTTTTAGCTTTCGCCTTGGCCTTAGGCGGCTCAGGTTGCTCCTCTTCTGGCTCCTGCTCCTGTTCCTCATGGTCGTCTGGTAGTAGAACGACAGAATCCTCGACCTCTTCCACAACAGGTTTCCTCTTCGCAGTCGATTCAGGAACATTTGGGACTCCAGCGTCGTCATCGACTTGTTCCTCGCCTCTGGCCGCCTCCTCCTCCGCAAGTTTCGCCCGACGTTGTTTGAGAAGCGCAGCAACTGACATCTCGGGTTCGCTTTCGTCGTCTTGTGCTGCCTTTTTCTTTGATTTAGCCTTGGCCGGTGTTTTGGCTTTTGATTTCGATATGGACTTTGGTCGTGCAGGAGATTGAACGGCGCGAAGAGACGAGGATACAATGGATTTTCGTCTTATGGGCGACTTTATGGGGCGAGCAGGAGATTTAGGGGTGGGGGCTTCGTCAAATATGTCTTCAGTTTGTGTTCGGGAAGGCCCAGCATGATGAATCTCGGCTGTAGAAAGTTATAAGAAATATTCGGGAGCATAAACAAGGAGGACGCACCAGCTACACTCTTTCGTTTTCGCGGACTTCGAGAGCGTGAACGTGACTTTGTCCGAGCAGGAGGTTTAACAGGTTGAGTTGGCTGAGCAGGTCCCAGTCCAGCTAGCATATCTCGAAGGGCGTTAGACGTCGAACGTTGGTACATCCCAATGCCTTCGCGGTTGCGCCATCGTCCATCTGTGAGTGCTGCGCGTTTGGCTAGAAATTTATTAATATTTGCAAGTCGGATTATTTCAGTTGAAAGAACCTACCCGCGACCTCTTCACGGCGAGCCAAGACTTCGCTCATGATGCCTGCGGGGTTTGTGGTGACCGTGTTCGAGGAGCTGTCGAAGTCACGTGATCGAGTCAGGGATGTTTTCGCTATCAAGTGTGGCGACGTTGTGCGTTCAGTGCGCCACAACTGTAATGAGATAGAGTCTGCTAGTAACAGCCGAATGTATCAAGTAGCCGGACTGAGATTTTCCTCTACTTTCATCTTGGTATATGCGCAGCAGAAAACTGCTTAAAAGGATAGCGGCCAATCACAACCCTCCAAAGGAAAATGCACAGTAGCCCAATAGAGGCCTTTAACATATGGAAACAGGTGTAGACGACAATCAAGAATAAATTTAACGAGACTATGAGCCTGTATCCAACGAAGCATCACGCAACCGCTACCGCGGCGCCTCGCGAGTAAACGTCGCCGCATCTCCAGGCTCGATGGATGCGTAATTTTGGGCGAGATTTGTGGACCCGCTTGCTTGACAATTGGCATTGAACTCATTAGGTCCGGTGGTGGCCCTAATATGAGTGGTCTCAAGGGCTTCTGGCTGATAGGCTCGCAGCGATAAGATTATCCTTGAGCACAACATGCAATGGAATGGAACCAGATATCTGTAAAAACTCCATGAGTTTACCGTCGGGTCTTAAATAAGCTCCAACCCACCCCGCGATACCAAGACCTACGCTAATAATTGAAAAGGCCAAGGATACCGAGTTGACCAGATAGTAAACCGACCCACTATATCGGCAATCAATAATAGCTTACTAGTTGCAAGTAGCATACTCACTCCCGAGCCAGACGACTAATAAGTGGCGAACCATGGCCCTCCTCGTTGAGAATCCAAGTTCTCCGAATACTGATGATGAAGATGGCTGTATCGAAGACGAAGGCAGCAATATATGATATCCAAGCCAGGTACAAAGGCACAGTCACTAGACATCCCTTCAATACATCAGGAGCTATGGAGAGTTCTTTATTATACCAAGTGATAAAAGCAACCATGTACTACTCACCCGGATTTGGAAGTATTTTCATTTCCTTGAGTTGTATTGCAAGATCAACAACAGAGACCATGGAAGAGCAAATCGCTCTCAAACCAAGCGGACTGTCGGTGCGTAAGTTCACCTTTCAAGCTCCACGAGCAGGAAAAAATAACTTACATGATGAGCGCTCTCCTACAGCAAAAATAGTTGCGTCAGTTATAAGCATATTGGTGTCAGTTGTATCCCAGCTTACTTCTGATCGTACAAGACCCAGGCACGTATACACATGATACCTTACGCACGCAAACGAGTCAATATACCAAGAGTAGTTTATAGTCGGCGTTGCTCACATGTGATATTTAGCATCAAAAGTATGAGACCAAACCCATACACGGGTACTACCACTCGGCATCTGAAACGCTATGAGATTATTGTATGATAACCCGATGGTTGAACCTACGTCTAGAATTGGCAACCTTCAGGTTCTATTACTTAGTTCGCCCGGTCAGGTTGTGCTCACCATAGACGAGGGTGAACGACTGAACGACGCTAGTGAAGCGTTCAATAAGTGCCAGCTCTAATAAGGTAAAAATTACACACCAGGCATGACTATGCTAATGGAACGATTTAAATGGTTTAGAAAACAGCCAAGCATACCCAGCTGAGTACTCCCACCATAAAACAAGCACAGCCAATATTCGATTGAAGTGGAATGATATCCTGCCAAAGGTCCATGGAGAGGACCAGATGTATTTGATTTCGAGATCGAATGTGACTAAAGCGTCGTATATGAGCAATACAATCGCAGCGACTAGAAACTTTTAGATTTAATTCAATAAGTCATGGTGCTGTAAGTAGATTGCTTACCTATGACATAGCTTGCGGTGTTTTGTGGGCGAATAATTTCCTCCAGGGGGGCAGGCAATTGTGACATTCTCACACGTCCGTATCCGGAGGAGAGGGAGGCGGGGAAGAGAAGATAATGACACGCCACCAAGACGCCTGGCTGGCTTATTCTTCTATACTCGGGTGGAACATTATCGATTGATTGCGCAATACTGTAAATACGCGTTTGCCTGCCAAGCTCCGGTGGGGTACAGTGCTATCCTTGTTTGGGAGATCCCACGCGTCGCACCAGAACGTGTGCCGCCAAAAGCCGACAATAAAGGGGGGTGGCGTAGTGATCTACAGGATCACGAGGTTCATTTTCCTTGGCGCTAAAGTGACCGCTCTGCTTGGTCTTCTATACAGTCATCTCGCTCCTGTCCCAACAAGCAAGGGCTTTGAAAGTCGTGATTTTCTCGATTTGTTGGCTTAAATACGTCTGGGAAAGAACTCACATTTTTATACAGAGCATTCAGACTTTTGTGCGCCCCCAAGCCGACAGGATGACGAACAGTTACCATATCTATTGGATATATACACAAACGTCACACATGGCCACTCAGCATTGCTTGTCAAACGCATCCTTGCACATTTAGAACATCAGACAAGATGTAAGGAATAAACTGAGTTCTTGCCGATCTTGCTGGACACTAAAATTCCTGCATTCGGCTTGTGGTCACATCGATTGCTTGTCTATGGAACTGATCCATGTGTTATTTACTTGCCAGCTTGTGGGACACCTCCAGCCATCCCATTTCAAACTGTTATTGTCATGTTGACAGACATCTGCCAGCTCTGCCAGCCTCGCCCTGTATCAGATCTGGCTCATACAGCTGTCTAACAGTCTTGGCTAGATGCTGTACCTCTCAGAATCAAGTTGCTATCGCCTTTAGATACGAGGCTGGTTCGATATTCTTATTTGTGTCTCCTGTACTTCCAACACACACTGGTCGACACACGGTACCATCAATCCGTGTCCCGTCCAAATCCTATATTGCTGCCACGCGGAAACGTGCGACATTGCCTGCGCCACATCTTCGTTAAGCTTAGTCTGAGACTATGTTGTGTCAGACAATTGGGCGATCCCATGCCTTGGCCGGATCGATTATTTCGGATTGTAATTGGGACGTAGATGTCATTACTCTGTCAGCTAGCACAAACTTCCCAACCGCTTCCCGGAAGGTCACTCGAAACTCCATCCCCAAATATCTCCTTCTCTTACGCAGCGTTTCGTTTAACTGGCTACATTGAGCTGCTTCACGTGCATATAATCTATTGAGTCCATCCCCTCAATCAAACTGCCTGTCGCGGTATGATCACAGCATCGCTGGTGCGAATGATGTCCTAATTATAGCACTTGAGCGTGATAATGGGCCATAACTGCAAGGAGTTAGAGCCCAATAGCAATAGCTGAACGCAATGCGTAGTTGGATCGAAAGTTCTGTCCGATTCCATCTTGGTATATGCACCGTACAAAGCCGCTTAAAAGTATGATGGCCAGCCGGAACTTGCCAAAGAAAGAGCAATGCATAATAAGTGATTTTAGCATATGGATATAGATATCGGCAGCGTAGGTGTGAGTGTAAAACATACATAAGACCGAGGATGATGCGAAGTATCGAGACAGATCAGGAATGAATTTATCGAGATGATGGACCTGTGTTCAACAGAGGAGCCACGCAACTGTTACCGCCGCCCCTCGTGAGAAAACGTCGTTGCGTCTCCTAGCTCGATGAGAGAGCTACCCTGGACGTGGGTCGTGGATGTATCTACCTGAGAATTGATATTAAATTCGATAGGTCTGGTGGTGACCTTGATGTGGGTGGTCGCAAGAGCATCAGGTTGGTAGGCTCGCAGTGATAGGATTATTCTTGAGCACAACATGCAGTGAAATGGGACCATGTATCTGTTGAAACTACGTCAGCCTATCGTTATGTCTTTTAGGCAACTTGACCTTACCCTGAGACACCGAGACCCACTCCAACAGTGGAAAAAGCCAAGGATGCCGAATTGACAACGTAGTAAACGGTTCCGCTATTAGGGTTGTTAGCAAGGTTTATTGTTTGCAAACAATAGACTCACTCTCGAGCTAAACGACTGACGAGCGGCGAACCATGCCCTTCCTTGTTGAGACTCCAAGTTCTCCAAATACTGAGAATGAAGATGGTTGTATCCAAGACAAAGGCAACAATATATGGCACCCGGGCCACGTCCAAGGGTATGGTAATTAGGCACCCGTTCAACACACCAGGGGCTATGAGCGGTTCATTGATATATTAAGCAAAAATAGTAGGCATGCGTTCTTACCTGGATTTGAAAGAACATTCATTTGTTTGAGTTGTATTGCAAGGTCTATGACGCACACTAGGAAAGAGATTGCTACTCCCAAACCAAGCGGACTGTTGGCGTGTAAGTTTGTACTTCAAGCTCTGCAAACAGAAAAATGGCTTACACGATGAGCGTTCTCCTACAGCAAAAATGGTTACGTGAGCTAGAGCATGACGGATGTTTAGTTGTATTTTAGCATACCTCTGGTCATATAGAACCCAAGCTCGTATGCACATAATACCTCATACACGCGAAAGGGTCAATATCTTACTAGCTACGTGTAACTGGTGTTACTCACATGTGAGGTTGAGCACCAAGAATATCAGGCCGAACCCATAGATGGCAGCTACCACCTGACATCTGAAATATTGTGAGATTATTGTATGCCAACACGACGTTTAAACCTACGTCTAGAATAGGTAGCCGTCATGATCTGCAACTCAGCTAGCTCGATTGGGTGATGCTCACCGTGAACGAGGGCGAGTGTCTGAATGAAACTATTGAAGCATTCATAACCGACCTTAGGCGCTAACTAGCTATGATAAGGTGAAAGGTACACACCAGGCGTAGTTATACTGATACAACAATCGAAATAATTTAGAAAAGGCCAAGCCCACTCAACTGAGTATTCTCACCATATAATAAGCATGCCCCATACCCGATTAAAGTGAAATGACATCCTGCCGAAGGTCCATGGCGAAGACCAGATGTATTTGATTTCGAGATCGAATGTGACTAAAGAGTCGTATATAAACAGCGCAATCACAGCGACTGAAAAAAATGCTTTATTTAGTTCAATGAGGCATTGTAAGGCAATCGATTTACTTACCACTGACATAGTTTATGATGAGGCTTCCGTAAATTATCTCCGCGAGGGGGATATCCAATTGGGACATTCCCGAACGTCCGCGTCCAGCAGAGGGGAGAGGGAGGGGGGCGGAAAGTGGCACACCGCTAACACGTCTTGTTGGCTTGTTTTTTAAGGGCTGGATGGAACGTTATAGCGATCAAGTGGTCCTTGGAGATGCCTTCCGAGTTTGGTTAGGCCATCCCAGCACGTTGATTCCACTTAGTGGCGCGACGGCTACTATTAATATGCATTCGACCCTTGAGGTTGGTTTGCTAGTTCTGTCTTTGTTCGGGAGATTGTGGGCGTCGTCCCGCAACGTGAATGGTTGAAAAGTCGACGATGAAGAGGTGGCGCAGTGATCGGCTGCAATTAGATCAGAAATTCATTTCCCCTTGGCGCTAAGCTGTACCTGTTATTGTGTTCTGTTTGGACTTCCACACAGTCACCTTACTCTAACCTCGTCTTGGTCTGACGAGTAAGGGTTTTGAAACTCGGGCTCTTCTCGGTTCGTAGACTATATCATCTCCAGGAGAAAACTCGCATCTTAATACGTCTTGTCTGGGTTTCTCCGACTCTGCAAAACTCAGTTCATTGATACTTCACAACGCCGATTATTCCTCCCATTTCAAACTGACAGAGTGCCATGTCGACGGAACCTCTCAAGTTGATCGCCACATGTGCCGGCTCAGATAACCTTGTCCTGCAAACTGTATCGAGATCTGCTTCGTACAGTCGTCCAACAACCTCGGTTGGATGCTATAACTCTCAGAATCAAATTGCTATCGCCTTTGGATGCGAGGATGGTTCGATATTCTCGTTTGTGTCTCCTGCGGCTCCAACACAAGTCGGCCGACAAAAGGCGCCATCCATTCGTGTCCCGTCCGAATCCCAGATCGCAGCCACGCGAAAGCGTGCGCCGTTGTCTGCGCCACACCCTCGTCGAGCTGCTTCGCCTGAATCAACACATCGCCCGCTATCGCCATCTGCGCTATCACTATCCGCATTTTCCACTCAAAGCAGTAGCGGAACTCACACCCCGAACCCATTGGCGTTACCCAGTCGATCCCGAGCAACTCAGCCTGGGATATCTCGAGCGTCAATCGAGGCACCCAAGGCACACGTAGACGTTGGAGATGAACAAGGAAAGCTCCGGGCTATGCTTGCCAAGGGATCGTCCGGAAAGACCCGGCGCGTTAGTTTGGGGAGCATAGAGAGTATGGATGGCCGTGCTTCTGATCGAGGCGAACGAAAGTCTGGAGACGCACGGGGTCCTATGAGTCTTGCACGGACTGTTGTTGATATTGCATTTGGTGGGATAGGAGCCAAGGCGCCTGTTGTATCTGGATCGTCTACGACTCTTCCAGTTACGGGAAATGAGAGCGAAGACGAAACGGTTTCTGTAGTGAGCCCTTCATTGTCAGAGTCCACATTGGCTAGTGCGGCCGCTATCAAAATAGGATTGGATGTAAGCCAAATAAAACTACAACTGAGAAGTCATATTTTGCCTGGACATGGTGGGGCGTGGGAGGCCGTGACTGGACTGGAGGCCGTTGGGGATCAAGACATGTATATTTGTTTGCAAGCGAGCGGGTGAGTGCGGTGTTTCTCTTTCATATTATTTGCTGACCAGCAAATATAGAACTTTGAGTCTGCTCTCGCTTGTGGATGGCTACTGTTTGTCGTCCATTCATGCGGACGACCTGCCTCGTTTAAACCCTCCACACGAGTACAAAGGCACTGACTCGGTCCCTGGATCTTGGGAGTGGGTAAATTTAGCTATGGTGCCATATATCGAGGTACATTTGACGAGATCATTCTTGTTGGCGTTCATTGATTTCTCTTTACCAGTCCATGATCATTATGATTGCAGCAAAACCCCACTCGGAATCCATAACCTCTAGAATTACTCATTCTCGCGTTGCCGTGTACAAAATATCCGAATTCAACCCTGAAGCCGTCCCCGATGCTGTCATTGCGCTTGAAAAGGTTGGAGAATGGTTTCTCGAAGCGGATGCTAGCACCATATGTTTCGTTGCTGGATATAGTACGTGGACGCTTGTTCAACAAATTGTGGCTCCTACTAATAAGTCCAACAGGCGGACTGATGCTTTCATACCTCAACACTCAAGGTCATGTTACCTTGACTCCGCTCAATATGCTCCCACCGCCCCCAGAACCGGAACCCGAACATGTACCCAAACCTGAAGTAGCATTTGGCCCCTCTATTGGAGCAATACCAATCCCCAACCCATTCAAGGCGTCCAAACCCCGTGATATAGCCAAACCCCTCGCTAGACCACAGAATCGAGATGGACGGCTACTGGTTGGGACCGAGAAAGACTTGGGTTTGTGCTGGAACTGGATGGTGGCAGACGAAGAAGATGAGGTTGTCAAGGGTATGAGGGTGTACGGGGAAGGGGCTGCTGGTAGCGATGCGCTTGTCCTGATCTGGACGGAGATGAGAGTCTTGGTGAGTCTGATGTGCACAGGTTTTGTGTTGGAGGAACAGTAGCTGAGGTTCTGTCCTCCTAAGGCTTACACGACCGAAATCGGACGAGGTGATCCCGAGCCATGCTTCGAGATGCAGGCCGAAGATATCATGGGTGCACATCTTAGCTCAAGCAAAGGTTTTATTATCATGAGACGAGTAAATCTTGATTACGTTCATGTTGTATTGAAATTGACTTTTTATCAAGACTGGCGTAGAGACATACAAACTCTGCAAAACCGATCCTAATGGCGATCCAGCGTCGGCTTTGAAGGAGACATTGTACCAGCAAGTATTCCTATCTTAATGCCGATACTATTTCTAACCGTAGCCCAACAATATGCGCAGCTGTGACAAGACGAGTTCTAATGAATTTCAGATCGAGGCGCAGGCTATTGCGATAACACCCCTACTCGGGCAACTCTGTATCATCACAGCCGGTAAATCAACTCCCGAATCACCACTGGTCATCGGGTTGCAGAATTTAGATCGGGACTCTAAGCGAAACGAAAGCGCATGGCAGGGGCACGCTACAACGTCCGGGGTTGTTGAGACAACAGCCATCCTACCGGTGAATGCAGATTCGGTTTTTGCCGTTCGTTGTAAGATGGGTACCGAAAAACTGAATTGTGGCTGATTGTCTTGTTTTAGCTGATGGGCGATTGTATCGTATCCCCCTGTCTGAGCTCGTCTCCGATCCGACGCCACAGGTTGCTGAGGATATCTTGGGCGCCCGTGTAACGAAATTGTGGATTGTGACCGAAGAATGGTCGAAGGAGCTCTTCTTGCTCGGTGCAGTGGATGACGGTGGTATCGCTTGCTGGAACGCTCGGTATGTCATCCGTAGAAC
Source organism: Ceratobasidium papillatum (assembly GCA_037042815.1). Classification (NCBI taxonomy): domain Eukaryota; kingdom Fungi; phylum Basidiomycota; class Agaricomycetes; order Cantharellales; family Ceratobasidiaceae; genus Ceratobasidium; species Ceratobasidium papillatum. The sequence continues at coordinate 13,236 of JAYRCO010000497.1, forward strand.
GTTGCTAGAGCCAAGTTTTAATACCTCATCTTCTAGTACCCTTCAACTAGTTGGTCGATGGACGATCTTCATCACAGAGCTCGAATCCGTTGTCAGCCTCAGCATTGGAGACGATCGTTTGGGTCGGTTGAAAGGATGTGTGATGGCTATTGCAGCAGGTGGAACGATCGCGATTATAGTCCTCGACGGAATGAGCTTGTGCGTTGGTTGCTTCGCGTGCTCCATGAGCTGGCTAACCAAATTATTGATTTTTGGTTTAGGTTATGCGTGATCCCTGGTTCCCCTGCGCCTATTGACCGCATATGCATAGGCGGAGACAACCTATTATTGTTTTATTCACAAGGGCTAGCACGGCTGTGGGATATGAAGACGCACGAATTTTGGCGCTCAATGCAGCAAGGTAAAGGCGAAGAACTCCTCGACCAAGGTGGCTGGTTTGAAATGTAAGAACCGCAATCTGTATTGCTTTGAACATCTACTAAATCTCGAACAGTCCTATGGGTCGTTGGGAGGCACCTCGCCCCATTCACACACTCGGTGCATTACAAAATAACGTGTCCTCGCCTGATGCTGCTACTACGCTTATCATGGACGTTTCTTCTATCGTCGGACTTGCAAAAGACGAAGCATCGCGGAAACAGGTGGCACAGGTTCTGGCCGCCGTTGCACCATGTGGTATGAATCCGGAGGTGGATGGGTCGTGCAAAGAGGCGTTTTCGAGCGGCAAGAGTGGAAAAGTTGCGATTGGACTAATGAAGTGAGTTTTTGTTTTCGTTTGATATCAAATAAGAGCTGAAACTGTGTTCTAGTCACCAATTTGGAGCCAGTTCGGTTGTAGTGTCAGAGGAACCGGCTGGAGTTTGGAAGATTTCTCCGCGGTACACTGCACTAAGGCTTCTGAGTGTTGTTGCTTTATTGAGAGGCGCATTGAACTTCGAAGGTCTGGATATATGCGTTTTGCTCAGGTTGAAAGCTTATTTATTTTTGGCACAGAGCACGAGCAGCGAATTAGCGGTATAATATCGTTCTATGTTGGGTGTTTGGCAGACACTGTAGGCTCGGAGTTTCAACCTCCGTCATTGGGTATTTTGGCATCGTATTGGGTTTGTAGTTCTGGTACGTTAACTTTCGCAGAAATCCGTTCGACTGCCAAACTGATGTGGGTTAAAGATGAAGTCAAGCAAGCGGCACGAACTATATTCGAATCGAGGCTTGTACAAATGAGTGAAGCCGAAGTTGTGCAATGTGTTGCGTTTTGGAGAGAACATTGTGCGTTCTTTCAATCATCCACAAGTGTTATTAGTCATTGACGAATTTTGTTGTAGTGCCAAGCTTGCAGCCCCCGGAATCGGCGCATTCACCTCTGGCGGTTCAAGCGCTCATCGTTTGTGGAGTGATTGCTTCGACAAAGCATTCATTGCTACCAACCGTGTAGGTTCCCTCATCAAGTGTACAAGAATCAACTAATATCTTGCTATAGCTATGTGAACGATATCGCCAAATCAGTCGCACTCTACCTACACGACGAAGCCCAAGCTTCAAGCGCATCCTCAGCGAACAGAATACTCTCGATCGAGCTCTGTTCACGCGGGTTCCAAGTATGGCAACACCACGTCGATGCGATGGAGATGCTTCGCGCACTTTTTGGATTCGCGGTTGCGTCTGCCGGAGTTGGAAAAGGAGGAAAAGAAGCCCGCGCGGCGGTGTTGCAGATCGCAGCGAGCAGTACACCGTTGTTTATGACTACGTTGTCGTTGGATATTACGCAGCCAAAAACGGTGGAGCATAGACGGGCAACGATGCAGTTGGTCGCGTTTATTATTCGAAAGGTGAGTGGTCGAAGAATGAGTTGCGAAAGGATATTTATTTTGGGTTTGGGGTAGAAACCGCTCGTACTGTATCCAAACCTGCCGCGGTTGGTAGAAGCAGTGGTGAAATCTCTTGATCCGAGCTCGTCTGGAAGGGATGCTATTATGGATGCGGCTACTGAGATTTTGGCTGAGGTCGTACGCATGTGAGTACAATGACCGTTCCACCATAGATTTACTAAAAATTTCCTAGTTATCCGAGCGTCGATTTTCACATGTCGACACAAAAGCTGGCTGTTGGAACCCCTGAAGGAGCTGTGATTCTCTATGACCTCAAAACCGCCACTCGACTATATGTTCTGGAGGGCCACGGACGACGATTGACTGTTCTGAGTTTCTCTCCAGACGGGAGACGTTTGGTGACTGCCAGTTTAGAAGAGAGCGCAGTCATGGTCTGGAAAGTCGGCACAAGCTTCACGAACTGGTTCACGCCAGGGGCTCCTCCCCGTCAGGGGCACGGTCACGACACATCGGAGCCGTTTAAACGTCTCGACTTTAACGTGGGAGATGAAGGCAAGACCGCATAACCAATTTGAGACGCGCATATATGCTAATTTTTTATTTAGCACACATGACAGTCGCCGCTACACTCGAATGGGTCGCGTTTGCGTGGCCCACCGACCGGACGGCCCGGCTGAGCATCCGGGACAGTGTGCTTACGTTTGCGTGTTGATCCGCCGCTTTGTCATCCCTCCTCCCCCTTTCTGGGAATCTATGCGCCTTTAGGAGCGGTGGCCCGTGCGTCTTAGGGGGCTCCCCAGTGTATATAAAGACCTGTTCTTCCCGTCCTCGCTCTTCATTCTGTTCTCTTCCACCACCTCTCTTTCTCTTCGTCCCGCGTTTGCGCCTTTCGACAACACACTTATCCACTCTCGTTCATACTCTACAACGAACACTATGGTCGCTCTCCGCTTCGCTGCTCTCGTCTCTCTCGCAGTCGTCGTTGCTGCTGCTCCTACCCCCGCCCCCTGGGACGGTGGCGACGCGTACGTTTCTCTTTTGTTCATCTCGCTCATTGGCTAACGCGCTTTCTAGTTACACTGGCGTTGGCGGTGGTGCCAATGGTGGCAACGTCAATGCTAGCCCCGACCGTGGCCCACTCGGTCTTGGACCCATCAAGGCTATCAACATCAACTCGGGCAACGGCGGCATTGGTGGTGCTGCTGACTCTGGAACTGCTGTCGGTGGCAGCGGAGGCGCTCGGTACGTCTATTCGCGTTTGCATTATTCCCGATGTTCTGTGGCTCACGCACACCTATCCTTAGTATCTCCAAAGGCAAGGGCGGCAAGGGCAAGACTGCCAGCGGCTCTGCTGGCGGCAACGCCTACTCTGGCGCCGGTGGTCAAGCTCACGGTGGTACCGTCAACAGCGACAGCGGAATCAGTCTCCTTAACATCGGCACTGGTGAGTAACCCCTGTTTGCGTGGCACTATACTGTGGCTAATTTGATTCTGCTTAGGTAACGGCGGCGACGCTGGTTCTGCTACCAGCGGCTCTTCGTTTGGTGGTAACGCCGGCAACATCATCGGCTAGATGCCCACCACTGCTTGACTTGCCATAGATGTGTTCGTTGTACTTGTACTTGTATCTGTATTATTATAAAGCCTTTTATTATCTCGATGTGTGATATGTACAAGTGTCTATGCAGTAAGGTCGCACAAGTAGGGACGCAGTGCGCACCACAACGGCTGTAGAGCAATTGCACGAACACCACGCTGAACCATGCGATAGCGTACATCGTGCAGACGGGGTAGAGCCTCGGTCACGTTGCGGTTAGCCCCTGTCCAGAACACCTCGGCAGCGGCAGCAGCACGCGGCCAGAGCTGAGGGTCGAGGTTGGACGGATCAGACTGCTCAGTCCACAACAGCGATTGGCCTCCAAGGATAAGTCCAGCCTGATCTGTGGTGGTGGTGCCGTTCAGCGGGTCGAACGAGTATGCCTACCATGCGTGATTAGTTAGGCTCAAGCTGAGTTCGAGTGGTCTCTAACCTTCTGCCAAGTCTTGAAAGGATCACACCAGCTGTTACCCGTCGGGAAAGTTCCGACCCATCCACCTCCTCCGCAATCCTTTGGACAAACTAGTCAGTCGAAGCTTCGAGGAAGGAGTATACATGTGACATACCAAGTAGAAGAAGTCAGACGCTGCGTGAATAACGCGGTAGCCCTTTTGAACAACTGAAGCGACGTTTGCAGATGAAATCCAGACCAAGGTGATCGTATCCTTGGGAAGTGTTACGTTGTGGTCGAGTACCATCTCTGCGAACCATACCATCAGTCATCCGACCATCGTAAAACAAGTGCTCAAGAACTCACCCTCCCAAACAACCGGCGTCCGTCCAGCACTTCGAATAGCCGCGTGGGTGACGTTCGTGAATTTGTCGAGTGCGCCCTCGATTGTGATCCCTTGCTTCTTAAGCTCGTCTTGGGTTGGCTGGTCCTCGGCGTAGCATTTGGCGTTGATTTCGTCTCCACCAGAGCTGAACAATGTACCGAGACCTTTGAGAGGAGCGAGTACTGCGCTGAAGAGGTCTGCGGTGAACTTTTGGACTGTGGGGGATGCGAGGCGGAGTTGGCCTGCTGGGGGTTCATTGGCGTAGGTTGACCACGGTGTGGAGTGCTATTGGGAGATGAGTAAGGCGAGAGGCGTAAGGAGGAGGGAAAACGTACGCGGCACGCGATATAGTCTGGGTGAGACTCGCCAATTGCACTCGTATGGCCCGGAGTATCAATCTCGAGCATAACATCGATTCCACGCTGAACTATCCTCAGCCTCATTTCAATACAACTGAAGAGTAGAACGTACCTGCGCAGCATAAGTCACAATACCCGTCACGTCCGCCTGAGAATAAATCTGCGCGGCCGAGTATGCGCCCTTGGCCGAAAGTTCAGGGAACTTGGGCACGACGAGGGGGAAGGACTGGGAGTCGACAATGTGCCAGTGGAACTGGTTGAGTTTGACCCAGGACATTGCGTCGATTGTACGTTTGATGTCTGAGACTGGGAAATAGTTGCGTGCGGTATCGAGGTGCAGGCCGCGGTAAGGCTGTTCCAATAAGTTAGTGCTGTGTCGAGGTAGAGACGAGTTGTACACGTACATAGGCAGGCTTGTCTGCAATAGTGAATGGTGCCTCGACAGTATAGGTATACGAATCATAGCTATACCTGCACACCAAACGTAAATTAGCAGGTTTCGAGACGACATCCAAGAAGGTGTACTCACCACATCTGCGTAAACGTCGTCAACCCTCTGAACAATCCAAGAGTCGAATTGGCAGTGATTGTCGCAGCAGTGCCATCAGCCGGAACAGTCAAAGTATATCCCTCGTCGCGCGTCCCAACTGTTCCAGTCGCCTCGTCCTGAAGCTTTTTGCCCTTGGCAGTGTATCCTTTGCCATACGCAAGCACGACCTTGCTCAACTCGCGAGCACTCTTGATCTTGGTCGCATCACTCGATCCACGGCCGACGACCAGCCTCTCGAGCTTGTCGCCCTTGAGCTGGGCCTTGGCGCGCGTCACGGCATCGCTCAAGTCGGAGGGTGCGCCGTTCGGAAGAGAGATCGACACCGAGGGAGAGAGCCGGAGCGCGGTCGCCCCACTCGAGAGTTGCGTCGGTCGTGGCCAGAGAGCCTGAGCCGGGTTGGCGCTCAAGAGCGCAAGGAGCGCGAGAGAGGCAGAAAGTGGGACCATGGGTGCTTGTGGTTGGCCGAGTCTAGATAGTCGGAGCCCAAATATATACCGGTTTTCATCTTGGACGTCGGTTCAGAAGGCATAGAAGACCCAAGGGTAGGTTCGTTGTCACGGTTCAAGATCACAGAACAAGCGCGGCATTCTCGGGAGGGCGGCTAGCATCGCTTCGATTGAGTTGCGCGTGCAGTGCGCCTGTACAATCAGACACAAAAGGCTCTGTTGTGGCACGCCCAGGCGATCAAGGTGGTCGCTTAAGACAGGAACCCGAAGGCCATGCGCTTCAGCCCTACGCTCGTTCATTTTATAGGTCTAAGCGATCAAGCACGAGACTGGCCAGCAGAATATACTAGACGAACAACAGGTACGATATTACAGACAGATAATTCCACACGAGTCGACCCTGCCGTTATCCCTACAATCTAACAATTTCAGAACAACTCGTCCACATGGTGTCATATGTGTCTAGAACAACAGGTCGCCCCCTCCTCCACCCCCGCTCGCAGAACCTCCGTTGAATGAGCCGAACCCGCCGCCGGAAGCAGGAGGTTTCCCACCACCACTGCCCCAGATCCCTGCCTGGGTCTTCTCCCTTTCCAAATCTTTAATCGATTTGCCCGCACCCGCCCCGGCCGCGGGTTTGGCTGCCGTAGAACTCGAACCCAAAGACATGCTCCAGAGATCATCAAAGCCCCCAGACGACTTGGGAGCAGCACTTCCTGCACCAGCTGCAGCTGGGTTTCGGATCTGAGACCCGGTACTACCAGTCGGAGACATGATCGGCCCACTTGCAAAGTAATTTGGACCAGACGAAGCAGACATGGTCGATTGCATAGGAGGCCTAGCCGGTGCACCGCTCATACTAGTAGGAGACAATGGCTGAGCTCCAAAAGACATCGCGCTGGAAGGCTGGACGTTTCCGAAAGTGGAAGGGGTAGATGCGCCGAACATGGGTGCAGCTGGAGCGGGAGTAAACGTATTGGCAGCAGGGGCCGGAGCATTGCCTAACATATCGAATAAGCTTCCTCTAGGAGCAGCTGAGGCGGGTGTAGGCGTCGTGACAGCAGGGGATTGAACAGGTGCAGTTTGGAAGTCGTCAAAGTCATCTAAACAAAGGCCAAAAGTCAGACAATGCGATGTAAAGCACAGACGAAACTGAAGTACCATCTAGAGAAACGGCTGGAGCTGCTGCAGCAGCGGGCTTAGCAACAACCGGTGCTTGTACAGCAGGAGCGGCAGGCGCAGTAAACTCATCGTCACCAAAGTCGAGCAAGTTCACAGCAGGTGCCTTGGGTGGAGGAGGCGCGGCCACAGACGTAGCAGCAGTGCTTCTGCTGGCAGTGGTCGTAGTCGTGTTCATCGAGGCGCTACGAGAAGGCGTGCTAGTAGTCGAACGTCTAGGCGCGGCCTCCCAATCACCAGCATCGTATTCGTCGTATTGACGTTCCCGGTCGCCTCCGCCTCGAGCATAGCTGGAGGAAGAACCTCCACCGGCCGAAGGACTATATTCTTTTAGATGACGCATGTAAGCTGGGCGGCTTTTCTTCTTGTTATGTCCACACACCTCGATCACGATCATATCCACCACTCCCTCCTCCACCTCCGCCTCCGCCTCCATATCCTCCCCCGCCCCCACTATACCCAGCACCCTCACTCCCAAATCCACCATACCGACTCCCACTCGACGTCGTAAACGACATCCCACCATCATTACCCACACCCGTATACTTGGTTCGATTCGTCTTGGCCTTGCGCCTCTCCTGCCTAATCTTTTCCACATCGCTCAACAGTTCAGCGATCTCCTTGGCCCGGTTGCGAACGTTGATGCCCTGGTCTTTGGCTTTATCGTCGATGTAATGGAAATTCCGGAGCATTTTGATCGTGCTGATGTGTGACCTAGCATCGTCCACGACGCGTTCGGAACCGTGCTTGATGAGGTATTCGAGCAGCTGGAGGGACTTGTATATCTGTCGCCATTGGGATGCCTCTTTTTCCATGAAGCGCGAGTAAATGCAGGGCATGATTTCGTTAAAGTGTTGGCTGCGAGCGCCCATTAGCTTGCATCGTCAACCGGCCGCTCGAGGTACGTACAAGTTAAATGTCCTATGAAAAATTATTAGATGCGAGGAACCGACTAGCATAAACGGAAAATACATACCCTTGGGCAATCTCCTGCATCAGCGTCGAGCTCGCACCCCTATGACAAGTCGCGTCAAAATCCTCCCTCACACCGCCGAACCATGATTTATGCTAACCAAGGATCATCGTTCGTAGCATCCCTAACCTTGGCCTCCATCTCCGACACGTTCAGCACCATATTTTTTGCCTGCGCGGACACATTTAGCAATCGACGGAACGCCAAACCCGAACCAGCCAGACCGACCTGGTTATACATGCTCTTGATATCGTACATCGAAATCTGGGAGATCTGGTTCCCGAGTGCCTCTATGCGATCCATCGTGAATTATTTTTGGCGCCGCGGAGGTGTGGGTGTACGGAATTGGGTGTCGTCGCGCTGTCGCGGTCAAGGGAGAAAGTCGATTGGATGACTAATCAAAGGTGGCGACAAGCAGGGTCAACGCAACCCTCACATCATAACCGCCGAATCCGAGGGATGCTGCGGTTAGCCGCCGGCGGTGCTATGATGTAACACTTACGAGTCATTCCCAATTGGTACCGCAGCCAAGGAAGCTTGATTTGGAAGACAATAAACATACGTAAACAGCTGCGGAGTGGGGTATATAAGAGCCCGCGGCGAGCCAATTTTTCCCCTCCCAACCACCACCATCTATCAGAGACCCTCCACTATTATATTAGGTAAGCATCACCCAATTTGGTCTGCTTATGTCATTGTATTTCAAATTGGTTGGAACATGTTACAATCCTACTTGTGCAATGTGGGCTTGGAACAATACTTCACAATGAAATACACTTTTCTGGGTGGGTGTTGAGGCACTTAGCCTTGACATCCACAGGTCCGCGGTGCAATAAATTATCATGCCGCAGTATCTACTCCAATCCTCATTCATATATAATGTTGAGGGAAAGAGTCTTGGTTCTGCTTAGGTTGGCCTATAGCACAATGATGTATTGCACTGCAACTCTCTCTCTTTTTCACCTTTCATCCTTGGCCTGCATACTGACCAAACCTTTTTTGCAGGCATCATGAACCCCAATATGATTGAATGGACCACCAGTGATGCACCAAGGCACCCACCACGTCCACATTTCAGTTTGGTGCCAAACCCAGACCCATTTGGTCATGAAAACTGGATGGAATACCTCCCAGATAGCCATGAAGATAACGAGAAGTGGCGTCGGAAGACTGGTGCAGTAATTGCAAAGCACTTAGGCCATAAAGACACAGGTAAGCCTTGACATGAAATTCAAAATTACTCTTTACTGATATTTGTTACAGATACAACAGCCTATTGGATGGACGGACTTCCAGATGGTTATGCCTTGTTTCGTCACCACAAGACAATGCCTGAGGGGAAGCAAGATAGGAATGACACATATTTATATGGTAAGAGATCTTTAAAATCTTATATGATATTAACTGACATGATTTCATAGGATCCCCAAAAGGCAGATTCCGGTCCCCAGATGAATTCTACATGCATGCCATCTGGCTTATGGATGGGAAGCCACCCAACTCTTGCCCATGCAAATGTTGCACTGGTGGATGGGGATCTTCTCAAATCAGCATAAATGCCAAATATGGTCTACCTGGGCAACAAGTACCACCTGAGCGCAAGCACAGGCGTACTGGAGCAGCCTAATCTCATCCTAATATATCTTGTCTGAATGTATGAATGCCTCTTTCTGTATCCAGAATTGTGTCTGTACCTGTCATTTGTAGTTTGTCTTTTTTAATATCTTTTCTTTTTCACATTGGATCTGTGATGCTTTGTGTTGTTAATGTATGCACTGGTTGCTTTTTATTTATTTATTTATGGAAAACATGTGTGATAAGTGAGACAGAACATATTTTGATGTTTGTCGACCCATGTGACTTGCCGCGTCTAAACTGCCTTATTCAGCGCCTCGTGCCTCCCATCTTACCGCCCGGACCGTAAACCGAGAAACTGTAAATCGAAAAGGGCGATCCATCCCGAAATGATAGACGAATGCTCATATACGCATAAAGTTTGATCGTATGAGCCTCCGAACCTTCAGGGCCGAGCATGTTCGTCATTGGCGGGGCGCCTAGTTGTCGGGACGTTTGTGCCTGGAATTCATTTCGATGACGAGTATAGAGTGTGGCCGACTAGCTCATCTCGCCTCGGCCTAGATGTGATAAAAAATTTCAATCGAAAAGCGCGGATCACTGGCGCATTTCAGCCCAACGAGACTTTTTTTGATGCGAAGGCGACGAGTGGATAGAACAAGGTTTATGGATTCGCAGACGTGGAATGGAAAAGAAGACGAGCGTAAAGATAAAGTCGAAGAAGTTCTCGGAAAGTTTCGGTTGCGAAAATGTGTGCGGCGGCCGAACGATCGTGGGCAACGTATATCCGAGTATGCTCTACTCGAGCTCGTTTAAGGAAATGATATATTCAATCTAACCTATGATGGTACTTGAAGCGCACAGGTTTGCGAGTTGCCCACCGAAGCCCACGAGAGCATGTGCACTAAGCCTGAACAGAGTTAAAAGAACACCCAACGCCGAGCTGATCGAGAGACGGTGTTAATCACGCTGAACCGAACTTCAAACGAGCTAAAGCGCTCCACACGCATACATCAAGTACCTTGTCCAAGTTGGTATCAATTGTAATCTGTTACAAATACATCGGCACACTTTCACAACCACCAAGAAACACAAAAGAGAAACATCGAAAGGATTATACGAAAACAGTCTGTAGTTGTGAATATGTGCATCAATAAACAACTCAATATGAGAGGGATGAAGAGACATGGGAAGCGTGACATAGAAGACGAATACGAAGAAGAGAAGGAAACATACAAGAAACGTTAGGTGGCATACAAACAACCTCGACCAAAAAAAACAGATCCAAAAAAACTCATCTAAACACCCCACCCAACACCAATCCCCAACCCGTTCGCACCCTGCGAATACGCACTCAAATCATCCTCCCCTCCATACTTGACACCCCGTACACCCGCACCCTCCTGGTTCAACTCGGGAAACGCGACTTCCTCCCCAAAAGGCT
>JAYRCO010000498.1:0-23941 GCA_037042815.1 Ceratobasidium papillatum
TCCACGACGGATCGAGCACTTAGGATTGTGAAAGATTTGGCGGCATTTGCGTCATGAGAACTGCTTTAATTTTCTATACCAATTGTTAGGGTGGTACAATGTAATGCTGGCTATCAAAGACTACTGTTAAGCTGGAATTTCGTTTGGGACTGAAAGTCTGCGGCAAGTTTGTGAAGCGACCTCGCCGCCAGCGGGCATCTCGGCATTGTTTTGATTACAAACAACCAAAGAGTAGCAGATCTTTCGAAAAATGGACTTGCATGTGTTCTGGATATAATCAAATAAGAAACATACGTTCTGAAAGATGTGTGCCATCATCTTCAGATTGATATGCATTTATCTTTCTACTGTCTCGACTTGAATTCATGTGCCTTAGCCTGTATCAGTTGGCTGATTGGACACAGATTAAACGCTTGATCATTACAGCTAAAATGGTTCGCGTTGCTCCAAATATAACAAGTCTCCGCATACATCCTTAAAATATGACTATCGCGGGCCGGTGCATGGTACTATACAGTTAAATATTTGTATCAAGGCCACGTGACAGTGACTGCTCCAGTCGGAGTACGGCCCGAACATCCGAAGAACTTGTCACCCTCAAATGAAATCACCCGACGTCAGCTCCCGTATTTAAAGCGCCCCAAGAGCTACAGCAAAGTCAACATTCTCATTCCTGCTTCACTTTCTGGATATTTTAACCCCCTATCATGTCGGCTACCAAAGTAATGATCTGTGGTATGTGATGAGATGACCTGTTGTGTTTCTTTGTTCTGACGTCGTGCATGTAGGCGACCTAGTCTGGGCCAATGAAGATGCCAAACGCATGATTGGGCCTCTTGCCGAAATTATTGTACGTCTAATCATGTCACTTTGCATTGTCTTCAACTTACCTATCTCCTTAATGCCCTAGCCGATGAAGTCTCAATCACGCGAGCAGTTCTATTCAGAGCTCTCGACAACCTATGCTGAAATTACTGGCATCTACCGACACAACTCCTCAGCCGATCGTATCGGGATCTTTGACAGCGAGCTCATAAATAAGCTTCCATCTTCTGTCAAGTGGATTGCACACAACGGAGCAGGGTACGACCAAATCGATGTGGCAGCGTGCAAGTCTCGCGGAATCGGCGTAAGCAATACTCCCGGTGCCGTCGATGATGGTACGGCAACGACTGCGTTGTATCTTCTCGTATCAGCTTGTCGGCAGTTCTCGATCGCGGAACGAAATGTACGGTCGGGCAAGTGGAAGAGTGGACTAAAGCCGGCGCATGACCCGAGTGCGTTGACGTTGGGGGTTCTTGGGATGGGAGGAATTGGCGGGCATTTCGCGAAACTTGCGAGGGCGTTCCCGATGAAGAGGATCTTGTATCATTCAAGGAAGCCAGTCAAGGACGCACCAGAGTGGGCGGAGTATTATGCGGATAAGGAGAAGATGCTGGCCGAGATTGACGTACTTAGGTGAATAGGACTCTACTGAAATCGGCATGGATATTGCACTAATCGCTTGTGTCCAATAGTGTCCACGTTCCTTTGAACGAGAACACTGTGAACCTTGTTGATGAAAAGGCAATTCGTGCGATGAAGAAGGGATCCATCATAATCAACACCGCACGAGGAAAGGTCATCGACGAGGAGGCACTTATTCGAGCTCTTGAGGACGGCCACGTACGTATCATGTATTCCTCTGGTTTCACTGTTATTTATTTTATTTTACCTCCCTCATCGATATAGCTATATGCTGCCGGCCTCGACGTATACCCCAACGAGCCTGAAGTAAACCCTAAGCTTTTGACTTTCCCCAACGTCACGCTACTCCCTCACATGGGCACCGAAACTCAGGAGTCTCAACATAGCATGGAGGTGCGAGCACTTGGCAACCTCAAGTCATTCTTAGAAGGAAAAGAAGTCAAGGATACCGTCTGGGAGCTGAAGTGATAAGGAGGTTAGAGAATTATAAAAGAGCCAGACGAGTTGTAGCCGATAGTAGTTGTTACAATAGACATAGCATAAATCCACTGAAATCAAAAGCTGGATCAATTATTTTCATTTGTATCGTGTAATAAAGATCCCTGCCATGCGCCCTCGACCGTAAGCTACGTCACAACTTGTATAGAAGGTGTGAACAGCATTGAGTGGCCAAATCCCCACTAAAACCACAAACAACCGCCTAGCGTGGACCCTGCGCTTAGCTAATCTGCGGCGGGGGCGTGACGCAAGTCGTGCCCTAATAAAGCATCATGGGGCCACCTCCCGTTTCTTCCCAACCACGACCTGGTCGTACTCATTCTCTCACACTTACGTTCCACAACTCTAGTTATGTGAGTGCTATCTCTACCATTAGTTCACGCGTGTTTACTAATATTGTTTCATTCGTGGCTAGCCTTCACTATGCAGATTTTCGTGAAGACCCTCACTGGCAAGACCATCACCCTCGAGGTGGAGTCTTCCGACACCATTGATAATGTCAAGGCGAAGATCCAAGACAAGGAGGGCATTCCTCCCGATCAGCAGCGCCTTATCTTCGCTGGCAAGCAACTCGAAGATGGTCGCACGCTCTCGGATTACAACATCCAGAAGGAGTCTACCCTCCATCTCGGTAAGCATTCTATCTTCATTGTTGACTGTTATAAGCTAACACCTTGAATAGTCCTCCGTCTCCGTGGAGGAATGCAGATTTTCGTCAAGACCTTGACCGGCAAAACTATCACCCTCGAAGTCGAGTCTTCTGACACTATCGACAACGTGAAGGCCAAGATTCAAGACAAGGAAGGCATTCCTCCTGACCAGCAGCGCCTGATTTTCGCGGGCAAGCAGCTCGAGGATGGCCGTACGCTCTCCGACTATAACATCCAGAAGGAGTCTACGCTGCATCTCGTCCTTCGTCTGCGCGGTGGTATGCAGATCTTTGTCAAGACCCTCACTGGCAAGACGATCACGTTGGAGGTCGAGTCTTCGGACACGATCGACAATGTGAAGGCCAAGATTCAGGACAAGGAGGGCATTCCTCCCGATCAGCAGCGTCTTATCTTTGCCGGAAAGCAGTTGGAGGATGGCCGCACTCTGTCGGATTACAATATCCAGAAGGAGTCGACTCTTCACCTTGGTACGTCCAATTGTTCATGTCCCACCAGTCTCAAACTCATGCCTGTTCTCAGTCTTGCGTCTCCGTGGTGGTATGCAGATCTTCGTCAAGACTCTGACAGGCAAGACCATCACCCTGGAGGTTGAGTCGTCTGATACCATCGACAACGTGAAGGCGAAGATCCAGGACAAGGAGGGGATCCCGCCTGACCAACAGCGCCTGATTTTTGCCGGCAAGCAGCTCGAGGACGGGCGGACGTTATCCGACTACAACATTCAGAAGGAGTCTACGCTGCATCTCGTTCTTCGTCTGCGTGGTGGCATGCAGATCTTCGTGAAGACGCTGACTGGCAAGACCATCACGTTGGAGGTCGAGTCGTCCGACACGATCGACAACGTCAAAGCAAAGATTCAGGACAAGGAGGGAATCCCACCCGACCAGCAGCGCTTGATCTTTGCCGGCAAGCAGCTCGAGGACGGGCGCACTCTTTCTGATTACAATATCCAGAAGGAGTCGACTCTGCACCTGGTGCTCCGTCTCCGTGGTGGATGTTAGACTTGTCGCATTGCTTGTTGATCTTCCTATCGTTTTTCGTGATGTTTTGCTACGCTCTTTTGTACGCCTTTGACGACAATTAAAGATTATCTACTGTTTTTATTGTGAGAGAAAATACAAGCGCGAGTGTCCTATGGGCTGAGCATCCTCCCGCCGAATAACGAGCACATATACGATAGCTTGCGTACACACAGCCAGCAAAAAACTTCAAGGTCAGCGGCTGTGAGCTTGGTCGCAGCAGCGACGATGAGGAATCAAGCACCGCAGCTGTTTGTCAGATGCAGCTGTTAGCGCCGGGCGTTTCATCATTACTCACCATCAGTCATTCTGGTTGATCAGCTCGACAGCGCCACCTTACCACTCCGAGTCGCCCGGCACGCTCGTGATGATGTCTGCCTCCTGCCGATGACTGCGTGTGCCTCATACTGCACAAGAATCGATGAAAATAGCATACGGCGATCCCGGTCATAGCTTTGGATGACATCGAACTTCCCCCAGCCGAATTCATCCTCCACTTTCTGCCTGTAAACACGCGTCTGGTTTATTGATCCTTGGTGATACTGCCTGTTTTGTCGTACCTGGCTGTCCTCCGCTGGTGCTGCGGGGTCGCGGCCCAAAAGATGCTTACTCGTAACCAACTCTGATGCTTAGATGGCGCTGCAAGAGGTGATGGAAATCGCAGAGATGCTTGCGCATGCGTTCAGGTCCGAATACCTACCAGCACAGTATAAAGGGGCCTCATAGTCAAGCCTGGTCGATATCACTACTCAGTACCACTGCAAGCCTCTCACTTCTACAACACTCATACAATGTCTCAACGCGCTTTTATGCTGCTCGCCAAGCAAGGCAAGACCGAGGTTGGCACCCGTCCCATCCCTACTCCTCAGGGGATTCAGGCCTTGGTGAAGGTTACTGCTGCAGCAAGTGAGTTGGTTTCGATAATCATTTTACGTCCAATGGAGTAACCTAACACCTTTTTCGAAAGTCAATCCTATCGATTATAAAATCATCAACCCTGGTATGCCGTTTATCAACCAATTTCCGGCCGTTTTGGGGATCGACGCGGCCGGTGTCATTGAGGCTGTTGGGCCCGACGTCACTAGGTTCAAGAAGGGCGATAGAGTGTGAGTGCTAGCCTCAACGCTTTGCATATATACGTCCCTAACAATACCATCAATAGTGTCTTCCAAGGCCAGTTTCAACCTTCAGACGTAGCTGCGTTCCAGCAATATGCCCTAGGAGATACCGAAGTGATGGCAACAATCCCCAAGAACATCAGCGACGATCAGGCGTCGACCATCCCACTCGGATCGTCCACCGCGCTGTTCGGGGTGTTCCAGAAATCAGGCATTGTGCTCTCCGATAACAGTCCCACGGCTACTGGAAAGTCCATTTTCATCTTTGGTGGGAGCTCATCCGTCGGGCAGTATGGTAAGTTCTACTTCGTGATGCCAGGCATAGGCATATATCTAACACCAATATTCAGCTATCCAGTTCGCCCGTATCGCTGGCTTCACGACTATTGCTACCACGGCCTCCGCGAAGCACACTGATCTCCTCAAGTCATTTGGCGCCACTCATATCTTCGACCGTGATGTTACCCTAGATGCCATTCAAGCTGCGACATCGCTTCCTTTCGACCGCGTGTTCGACATTGTTCCAAGCCCAGAGACGCAGACACTCGGCATTGACCTCCTGACAACGCCAACGCCTGCGGCTGGAGCTCATCACGGGAGCGTCCGGCCCTTGTCAGACGAACTAAAGGCGAAGCTTGACGGAAAGGCTACATACCACTCGGTGTTTGGAAGCTCGCACACGGATAAGATTCTGAGTGTTCCCTATTGGGAGGCCCTGACCCAGTGGCTCGAGGAGGGCAAGTTTGTCCCGAATGCCGTCCAAGTTGTTGCTGGCGGGCTGAATGGGGTATCGGAGGCACTTGATTTGTCGAGGAAGGGCGTTAGCGGGGTGAAGCTTGTAGTTCATCCACAAGAGTAGATCCAAGTCGGCTTTGCTCGACAATTCATGTAATCGCAGTCTTGTAAATAAAATCTATTGGATTTGTATGTCGGCCATTGGTTCTCATCCGCCAATAAAATCGGGGTTTCCCGCTTTAGCTGTAATAAACAAACACGCATATACCCACTAATCTGAATGTTTACTGATTGGCATCAATAAACACGGAAGAAATCTGAAGACACGAGCCGTTGCGTGTATGGCTGGTTCATCGATAATCGCATTGCATTCACTTAGAACTTATTCGCGCCTAAGATTGCGTGGTTTCGAGTCATAACCAACTTGGATCCAACCTCGGAGCTGCACGCATAGCATATAAGCAGATGAGAACCTGGCAGGGAGGTCTAGGTCTTAGAATTACCGCCAATTACATCCAAGATCAACTGTGTAGCAACTGAAGCAAAGATAGGCGGGTTTCGGACCATATAGAGCATTGTTTCATTATAGCATAGTTCTTAGAAAGCTGAGGAGGGTCACCGATAACATAACCGTTCAACATCTGTGTCTGATCTCCGGCTTGTAATGTTTGGATGAGATTTGATCATTCGGAACTGGCAAATACGCTGGTTCAGGAGTCAGCGAGCAGGCTAAAGAGAGAGTATTGCTTATGTGGGTTGTCGGATGCTGCGATACCAGCTATGGAGATTGGCCAGCTAAATTCGGATGAAGAGGTTATGTGAGATAAATAACATCAAGACAATTGATGAAGACTGCGTGAGATGACGCCAGCTTGCTGAGTGATCTCGTACTACGGCTATGCCAGTTTAGTCAGCTTTCTCATCACAATGACGCGACTCGGGGGCGGCTCGGAGATCAAGCACGTCTTTCATCCATTTCACGGCCCAATATATTCTTTCATGTCCTATAAATACGTCCGAAGGCCAGCAAAACCACCATCACCGCCCCTTCGTTGTTGAATCATCTTGAATTTTCTATAATGACCCAGCAAAAGGCATCTCTTCTTCTCGCCAAGCAAGGCAAGATTGAAGTTGGCACCCGTCCAATTCCCACTCCTCAGGGAAAGCAAGCTTTAGTGAAAATCACTGCCACAGCAAGTATGTATCCTCTTTATTAGCTTGACTCTTTGACTTGGCGACTAACCCGCATCTACCTAGTTAACCCTGTGGACTGGAAGGTTTGTTTTACAACAATCAAACTACGGCGAATGAGTATACTGAATACCTCAAATTAGATAGTTGATTATGGATTCTTCATCGAAGAATTCCCAGCTGTTTTGGGAACAGATGGTGCCGGTATAGTCGAGTCAGTAGGGTCTGAGGTGACTACGTTCAAGAAGGGTGACAAAATGTAGGCATCTCTCATTGTGTAGCCTTGCTCAATATACTGACGAATTAAATCATAGCTTCTTCCAAGGGTTATACAAGCCTGCCGACTTTGCGACGTTCCAGCAATACACTCTAGTCGATACCGAAGTTATTGCCAAGATCCCATCTAATATCAACGACGACCAGGCATCAACCATTCCGCTTGGATCGGTAACCTCGCTGTTGGGCCTTTTTCAAAAATCTGGAATCGCTTTCCCTGGAGATGGCCCAACCGCAAAGGGAAAGTCCATCCTCATCCTTGGTGGAAGCTCATCGGTTGGACAATTTGGTTAGCGAGCTTGATCCCGCTTGGTGGTTGCAGCTAACCTCTTGATAATCGCAGGCATTCAGTTGGCTCGTGTCGCAGGATTCTCGCCCATTATCACAACCGCTTCCGCACAGCACACTGAACTTCTCAAATCTTTTGGTGCAACTCACGTGTTCGATCGTGACGTTGAAGCGAAGACCATCCTAGAGGCGTCTGCTGGTCCCGTTTCGCTTGCATTTGATGCAATTTCACTCCCGCCTACGCAAAAGCTGGCGGTAGAGACTCTTAAAGCTTCAGCCGCCCCGGGTGCACACCTTGCAGTTGTCCTACCTTTAGAAGCTTCTTTACAGAAGGAGCTCGAAGGGAAGGCTACGATAAACCATATATTTGGTAGTTCACACGCCTTCAAGGACCTGAGCGTGCCATACTGGGAAATTGTTGGCAGGTGGATTGAAGAGGGTAAAATTGTGCCAAACCATGTCCAGATTGTCAGCGGTGGCTTGAGTGGCGTTCCTGAGGCGCTTAACCTATCGAAGAAGGGTGTGAGTGGTGTCAAGCTTGTAATTCGTCCCCAGGAGTAGTTTAGGCCTTTATGCCATCGAAATTTGTAGATATGTGTGTTGTGATCTTCGCGCTTTGCGATAACAAATGAATAGAACTCCAGTGTAAATGATTAGCTCAAACACGCATACAGCCACCCCGCCAACCTCGGACTCCCTTCTTCCTTGTGAGCCCAAGAGAATTTAGAAAAACAGGGGTAAGAAACGTTATCACCAACGGTTCTTTATAACCCTCGTATGAAAACACATGACTATTCTAGAATGTTTGCATAATCTAGACGAATCCAGTGCGAATTTTACACTACGCGAATTAAAAATTTCGTGTACACAACACGGTTCATTTTTTGAAAGAACAAAATCCATTTGTTTCGGTGCCTGAAATACGATTTTGTAAACCGCAGCTACAGATCAACTATCGCCATTGTTTAGTAAGGCGCTAGACGGATCACCAACTATGATACAATAATTACTCATTCTCATTGTGGCTCCACTTACGCTACAGCGAATCATCATTCGCATGATATCGGAGGAGATTATAAACCACATTCCTTCTTACTCACCAGAGTAGCTTTACTCATCTTCCACGTCCTAGGTCGATGCAATATAAACGGAGTGACTCAGTCCTTGCGTTATATTTTCCCTTGATCATCCACCTCTACTCCAGTTTGAGTGTAATATCCGACACAAGGAACATGTCCAAATTACAGAATGCGGCCCTGCTCCTCGAGAAAAATGGGGGCGTAGAGGTTGGCACTATCCCAATTCCACTGCCACCAGCGTCCAACCAGGTGCTTGTTATTGCGAATTGCAAAAGTACTCGCCAAGCGCCGAGAAAAAACCTGTCAGTTTGATGGTTCACAGAAACCACAAAATGTGTCGTATCTCCCTCATTTCCGATCCAGTGCTCACTGTGTATGTATGAAAACACTCGCGAAAATTGTGCGATCAATATAGTACTAGTTGCACGCGTTTTGACGCGCTCTGTGGAAGTTTCCCCCTTAGGCAAATCTTTACAAGACACACCAGCTCATATAAGAGTAGTATCATATTATTTGGGCGATTTTTTCGAGTGTTTTGGTACATACAAAGTGAGCAATGGGTCTGAAAGGAGGGAGATACGACACATTTTGTGGTTTCTGTGAACCATCAAACTGACAGGTTTTTTCTCGGCGCTTGGCGAGTACTTTTGCAATTCGCAATAAAGTTACTGCAGCTGCTAGTAAGTGCATAGCCTGACGTGCACCAGAGTAAAAACTAGTACTGAGTTCATCCGATAGTTAATCCCGTAGATTGGAAGGTAGAGCACAATTAAGTAATAGCTCTAGACGATGGATAACAATTGACTTTAAAATAGGTTATTGACTATGATATTGTTGGTATCGATCTGGAATATCCAGCCGTGCTGGGTACCGACGGCGCTGGGATTGTGGAAACTATCGGACCTGATGTCGCTGGGTTGAAAGAAGGAGACAGAGTGTGCGTTCATACCTTCTCAACGCAAGCCTTCAGTATCTCATTGTTTTTCCAAATATAGGTTTTTCCAAGGACGGTATATGCGTGGCTTGGAGACCTTCCAGCAATATGCTCTTGCGGATAGCCAGTTGCTGGCGAAGATTCCAGACGGCATCAGCGAAGATGAGGCTTCTACAATTCCTGTAGCCATCATTGCTGCAGGGTTCGGCCTGTTTCAGAATACTGGTGTTCCATTTCCGTTGACAGGGCCAACAGCGTCTGGGAAGCCGGTTCTCATCCTTGGAGGTAGCTCTTCGGTAGGACAGTACGGTAAGACGATGCATACAAGCCTACTTGGTCTATAGTTGATATGTTCCTTGATCCAGCTATTCAATTAGCTCGCATCGCAGGATTTTCACCTATCGTCACAACAGCTTCAGCGAGGCACACCGGATACCTCAAAGAGCTTGGGGCGACGCACATCCTCGATCGTAATGCAGATGCAAAGACAATCCAGGCAGCATTTGAGAAGCCAGTGTCGCTTGTATTCGATACAATTTCACTCCCCGAGACGCAGTCCGTGGCCTTCGAAGTGCTTCATACACCAACGCCTGTCTCCGAGGCGTACCTGGCTGTTGTTCTTCCTTTGCAGGAGGAGTTGGAAGCTAAAAACAAGGCACTGGGGAGCAATTCGGTGACTGTGAACAAGGTGCTGGGGATTTCACACTTGTATCGTGACATTGCAGCACCATTCTGGCGCGCTATCGAGAACTGGGTCAAAGCCGGAGAACTGGTGCCGAACCGCGTGCAGGTTGTTCCAAATGGGTTGGCTGGTGTTACAGAAGCACTAAAATTGTCGAGGGGAGGTGTCAGCGGAGTAAAACTTGTCATTCACCCTCAAGACTAGCGGTCTAATGTAGCTACGCTTGAATCTTCTTGTATCAACGCGTTGAATTACATCATGTTCTGTGGTGCATATTTATTCGAGTCGTTCGGTATGATCGAAAATAAAAACGGAACAAATATAACACAACAAGCGTACAAGTTTGGCTACTACATGTTCTTCGACCCAACGAATACCTTACGCAATATACTGCTTACATACGACTAGGGATAACATCACTCACGTTCACGCTAAGCAACCACGCTGAGTGGCCCAATGAGATTCTCTCCCTGTTTTAGGAGATGGCGCCTTGGAACGACTCATTTGATGGATTATAGGACATCCCAAGATAAGCTCTGGGTATGAGTGTCGTACTAGAGGTGCCCTACGCTTCACCAGCCACCTTTTCTGAGCAATTTTTTTTCGGTCAGGAGGCCGCATTAACAGCCCCAGATATATCCTGATCTAAATTTTACTCCTATTCACTAACAGGTTGATCAGGACCGTTATCGACTCGGAGATGCCTCGTTGTCGTCCTCTATTCATTCCACGCTAGTTTTAGAACAGTGAGGCGCTGGGCAGACGATTACCCTCGTTCTCACCGAGGCACTATCGGGCAACACGCTTGCGTGTCGCTCCTTTCATCACCGATGGCGATGTCTTTTAGATGAGGGACGCCTCTGTTTGGTGTGAGTGACGCGGCCGTTGGGGAATCAAATAGGCGGAAGCTTTGTATAGAAGCGAAGGTAGCGCCTCTTTGAGCCGTACCCCCTTCGATTTCAACATTCACAACTTAGCTCAGTCTGTTCTCATGTCGACCACCCAAAAGTCCTGTGTTATTTCAGCACCCGGCGCCGACGTTGTTTTGCAAGATCGACCAATTCCTACTCCTGGACCGGGCCAAATCTTGGTAAAAATCACGGCCACTGCTCGTAAGTAGCATGAAATCTTTTGCAATTTAACGAGCTCATGAGGTCGTGGTAACCTAGTTAACCCTGTTGATGATTCGGTGAGTGCCTAGACTGTAAGAGGTGTCGCTGAATAGATTGATAATTATGATTCAGCACCGGCACTACCCTGTTCTGATATCTGGCTATCCTGCTGTGCTCGGGTGTGATGCTGCTGGTGTCGTAGAAGCTTCTGGAGATGGCGTGTCTGACTTTAAGAAAGGAGATCGAGTGTATGGGTTCAATCGTTTACGTGCTACTCGACGTTAACAGTGTTCAAGACAGATTCTTCCAGGGTGACTTTAGTCATGATGGGGCTACGTTTCAGCAGTATGCTACCGTCATGTCGAAGCTAGCTGCTAAAATACCGCCGAATATTACGGACGAGCAAGCTAGCACCATGCCGACCTCCATCGTGACATCTGTGGTTCTCCTCTTCAACAATACTGCGTTTGCACCTCCTCTCAAGGGCCCGACAGCCACAGGAGAGCCAATCTTGATCCTCGGCGGAAGCGGGTCTGTCGGAAGGGCTTGTGAGTCTGAACGAAATCAACCGCCATTATACCACAATCCAATTACTTACTCTCGTTGCCCTAGGTATCCAGATGGCTCGTATGGCAGGGTTCTCACCAATTATTACAACGGCCTCAAAGGCCCACGCTGAATCCCTTAAGGCTCTTGGGGCGACTCATATCTTCGAGCGCACTGTTTCGGCTCCGAGTATCCATGAGGTTCTGCAAGACAGCAAAAAACCTCTCAAGTTGGCTATCGATACCGTATCGAATTCCGAAACCCAGCTTTTTGCATTCGGAGTCCTCACGAACCAACGCAATCCACCGATTAAAGATATCCAACTGCAGCTTGTCCTGCTCCCGGCAGATGAATTGCAAGCCCAAAACAGCGCGCTTGGCGAGGGACGCATCAAGGCCGGAATTGTAGCTGGGGTTGCTCACAAACAGCCAGACGTTTTCGCTCCATTCTGGGCAGTGGCTGGCGATTGGATGAAGAAAGGAATTATGGTTCCGGGGCAAGTTCAGCTCTTGGACGGTGGACTAGAGAACATTCAGCATGGGTTGGACATGCTTGCTAAAGGAGTAAGTGGCGTCAAGCTCGTGGTGAATCCGTGATTTGTGATAAGTGGCTACAGAATTTATTGTAAAACTTGCAAATGAATCGCTGAAGCAATCTGAAGTTATGGAATTGACTACATGGACCAAGTCAACGTGATAACCACCTAAGAAGCACATGTATGCGTACTCATAATACAGCTTCACTGTCATTTATCCATACTTACTATTACCATTCCAGTTGGTGGCACAATAAAAAGCGTCAACCAGGACCTGGCGCGCAAGCGGGGCTCATTTCAGGCCCGCAACCTAATTGGCAGCTTACCAATCCCGATAAAATCGGTGATATCAAGGGATCACGCTTTCGTTGCCTGAGTAAGACCTCCACTCCTCTTACTAACTCATGAATGGATTTTTTCTCCAGAGGTATTAATTACAGCTGAAACCAACACACTCGGGGTGTATAAAAGCTCAGAGGCCAAGGCTTGAAAGTAGCATCTACCTGCTCATCACTTCTAGACACGAAATGTCGACCCAGAAAGCGTCCATTCTTCCAGCTCTTGACACCAGTCTAATCGTTGAGGAGCGTCCCATGCCTACCCCAAACGCTGGTCAGGTTCTTATCAAAGTCACAGCTGCCGCCAGTAAGTCTCGTCTCTGCCATGCTTGCAATGATGCAAACTGACACTACACCACACAGTCAACCCATTAGACAACCTTGTACGTGCTTGCGTACATATATGCGCAGCTTATATCTAACTATTTAGCTGGCGGATAGCATCGTTACATACCCATCAGGGTTACTTCACACCCAGCGGTTCTTGGCTGTGATGGCGCTGGAGTAATTGAGGCAATAGGAAGCGATTCCTCAGGATTCAAAATAGGAGACCGTGTGTGAGTAGTAGGCCCAAAATACAAATTAAGTCACAAATATACTAACTGTTGCTCCTGAAGTTTCTTTCAAGCAGATTTCAAAAACGATTGCGCGACATTTCAGCAGTATGCTCTAGCAGACGTAAAGTTGGTTGGACGAACGCCGTCGAATATCACCGACGAGCAGGCAAGCACTCTCCCGTCGTCTCTGTCTACTGCGGTGGCTATTTTCTTCGATCAAACGGGATTTGCTCCTTCCATTAATGGCCCAACCGTATCCAAAACCCCTATTGTTATTCTGGGAGGTAGCGGTTCTGTGGGACGGTCTAGTAAGTAGGTAGTCAGGTAGCACAGTCTGATGTAACTGAGAGTCTCATGCCATGATAGCCATCCAGTTAGCCCGCATTGCAGGGTTTTCTCCAATCATTGCGACATCATCTAACGCTCACGCGGATGCTCTTAGGTCACTTGGAGCGACGCATGTTTTTGAGCGCACTGTCGAAGCCGAGATGATCTATTCGGCTGTTCAGAGTAGCGGTCACCCGCTTCGTTTCGTTGTCGATGCCGTCTCCAAGCCCGAGACGCAGGTCTTCGCATACAAGTTATTGGCAAATCAGCCCAACGGCCCCATCGAAAACCTCCAGCTCCAGATTGTTCTACCACCTACTGATGAACTACTAGCTCTGAACAAATCTCGATCAGAAGGTCCCATTAAAACCGGGATTGTGAATGGTAGCGCTTACGGTTTGCCTGAGCTCAATGCTCCATTCTATGCGGTTGCTGGCAAGTGGATCGAAGAAGGAGAACTGGTCCCAGCTCAAGTTCAGGTCATTCAGGGTGGGCTTGTGGCCGTTTCGGAGGCCTTGGATATCATTGCGAAGGGCGTTAGCGGTGTAAAGCTAGTTATAAGGCCACATGAGTAAAGGGGCACTTTGACTTACAATATATGCGTACAGACTATCCAAGTGATTACCCAAACAAATGAACGAGTTCTTTTGACCTAGTATGTAAGCCTCCGTAAGCACGGGGTTGCAAGTCATTATACTCTACGCAGATCAACCAATGCACTCAAAGCCGATTTACAATCGGCTTTGCCCTCTCACTAAGTTCAATGGGAAAAGGTCCAATTAATTTTCGAATCAAGTTTTATGTACAAAATAAGATACAAACCGAACCCACACGGTCGAGACACTATACTAATACAATACCTCCTTGTCCGTTTCACATCCAGCCTTGTATGTTCATCATCAGCGCACTGAAACCGGAATGCCGTTCCGATGTCCATAGAGAATCTCCTGGTCTGGTAATGAGTGCTCTATGTCCTAGACATAGGCGGAGAGAACAACCTTGAAAGCGCAGGAGGGGGGGGGGGGTGCGAGTCCTACTCGATTGCCAATTCATGACTAGAGTCCTCTGCGTCGGTATCCTCCCACTCTGTCCCGTTGTCTTGTTCCAGGTGCTGCAGCGATCTACGTTGACCAAGCGTCTTTACATTAAAAGGAGCTTGGTGTGCAGTTATGGGATCATGCTGAACTACTCCATCGCCAGGTAGATGGTGATCACCGCGTGAAAGCTCATAGTAGACTGACAGTGCCAATGTGTTTGCCGCCATCGGTGATTTATGGTCGCTAGCGTCATTATCGCCACCTGTAGATCCATCCTGAGTTCGGCGTCGGCGTTGAGCTTCGACTTCAACCTCGTGGAGATGTGCGGTCCTAGCGAGTCGCTTCGTACCAGTCGCGGGTCGCTTTCCAATTCCCGGGAATGGAACCAATTGGTCGGTAGAGAGAGACATGGAATGACTTCGCCGCATTCCTGCCAAAGAACTAATGGAGCGTGATGAGGGGAAGGAGTACAACCCTTGAGGAAATCTGACCCCCCGGGATGATTGTCCGGTAGGCGAACGAGCCTCGGTTCCAGAAATCTTTCGTCCACGAGGACCTGAAGGTGGCCCAGAAGTTGGGAATGGTGAACGGGGCCGTACGGGGGTAAGCGGAGGCTCTCCTAAACCAGACCAAAAACGTCACGTTTGAGTATTGCGACGTTCGATCAGCAATCCAAACGCTAGGCAGCACTCACCCGGATCGTGATGCGAGGTATCCCCAGTCGAGTGCCGGTCCTGCCGCGCCCAAGCAAAGGGGCGTTCGCTCGTCCTTGGCCTTGACTGCGCACGGTTTCTTGGGTACAGACTGCGCGCAAGACCGAGTCCACTATCTACTCGGCGGCGAACACCGCCAAGCATATGAGTCTCCGCGCGCGAGCCGCGTGTGAGAGCCATGAAGACCAAAACCGTGGTCAAGAGACAAAGTTGGGCGATGCCAAGTCTCTTCTCAAGAACAACCTAGAAATGCTGAGATAAGCAAGCTGAGATAGTGAGCAACGATTGAGAACGTACCTCCTCTGCCAACGTGTTCACCTGCTCCAATAGCGCATCCCATCGTTTCTCCATCTCCGCCTGTTTTTTCTCAACATTCCTCATCGACCGCTGAAGATCTTGTTGTTGTTGACCAGTCAGCGCTTTCAGCCGTCCAACATCCTCCTCTAGCCGACGAAGCGCCTGGCGAACAGAGTAGTTTTGCTCTTCGACGTAGCGCAGACTTAGAGTACTATTCCGCTCCAGCATGTCCAGGCGATTCATGATGGTCCGGTAAATCGACTCTCCTCCAGAGCTTGACGGTGACGGGGAAGGAATAGGCGTGGGTCTAACTACCGGGGTGCCGGTGGAAGCTGACGAGGGAACTTTCGTCTTGGAACTTTTTGCAACATTTGTTTTCGAGTGAGCATCAGTCGTTGACGTCTTGTATGCCTCAGTCATGTTCGATAGTGTGCTAAAAAGATATTTTGTGTGATTTGAAACCTGCGAAGCGCTGGCGCTGGACGATGGGGCGTCGGCATAGTCAAGTGTTGACCCATTTTGTGGTGGAGCGATATTTGCTCCTGGAGCTCCTGGATTTCCAGCAACACCAGGGGAGACGGTAGAGCTAGGCGCAGGAGAAACATTTGGAGGGGAGGCATCCGCGCTCTGAGTCGCTTGGCCTAGGGATTCTTGAGCTTGGGTCTGGGCTGGGTCGTTCTCATCAGCAGGATGTCGTCCAGTGTCCACTACTGCAGGGTCGGGGAGCGCGGAGGGATGAGCAGATTCACTGGAGATCGTTAAGCCCTCAGGGTGATCACGAGCCTCCCATTCTCTCCTCGACTCCTCCATCCTCCATTCTTCCATTTGTGTAAGACCATAGACACGCAAGAGGCTGACAGGACAGAAGTACTCCTTTCCGTAGTGTGTATGGAACTCGATTCGAAGAAACCGATGGAATCCGTGTGGGCGTTTGAAAGGATGAAATGTCTAAGAACGTTACGAATGAGACATGTGAAGTAAATGAACTGAACCAATACGCACCTGGATCGCTCGAACGTTCTTAGCTTCATATACACCCATGGTTTCTGAAGTGGGCCCATCAATATGAGCGGATTGCGCAAGTGTGATTGTAATATCTTTAAACACTCCAGAAAAGAATTCGAAATTGGCCAACTGTACAGTGTCGACTCGAATCTCGTCACATAGCTCGACCACAACAAATTTCTCTAGTTAGATTAAATGAGAATTATGACATCATTTAATGATGGAATCCAATAACTTACTGTCCGCCGAACAAGGGGCTAACATGTATTTATCCTTCTTGGAAGACAAGATAGAGTTCGACGACTTCATACTCTTGTGCGTGCCGTGTACTCGAGCGGAGCAGTCCAGTGAGGCATAATTGAAGCGATCTTGAATTGGAGGAATGAAGTCGATAACAGGGCGTGGGCGGAGTGCGGACGCGTCGCTCGTATCAATCACCGGAACCAGTGTGCTAGCCGCGGCCTCCGGTACAGATGCATGCTCGTCGGATGTAGTAGTAGATGCTGTAGCAGTGGCGCCACTCCCTTCGCCTTGTCGTTGTTCTTCAACAGAAGTCAAGGCCAGCTGCCGTTGTTTCCATTCCTCAAACGAGAGCAAATCATCGGTAGGGTGTGGGTCTGGTTGAGCGGTCGGCAGAGGTACCAAGCAGCAGATGGGATCAGAGGGAGGAGCAAATATACGAAAGGGATCATTGCGGGAACATTTAGATTTGATGATAGGGGTCGTGGGCGTTGGCAAAACATCATAATGAGTCGAGTGAGAACCAGAAGGCGTCGTTAAGTCATGAGATGACATTTGGCGAGAGATAGCGAGATTATTTAGGGCAAGGATTAAAGAGTAGAAAAGCAGACTGTTCGTGCTCCGTCTCGACATGTCGATCAACGACTATGAGAATAAGGAGATAAGCTAGCTTGTATGTAAACCTTATGAGCCTTAGGTGGTGATATTAAAGGAGCAGTTCAGACTTACACGTAAAACAAAAGGTTGCAGTTGCTATAGCCGGCTGATCGGGCGGAACTGGAGCAGGGAAGTGCTGGCGAAATGACGTGTCAAAAACAGGGACTCTGGCGTAACGAAGACTTCCTGTGAGCACTTGCAATGAGTTTATAGAGTGGAAAGTCTCAAGTAGAGTTTTGCAGAAAAGATCGACGACTTCGCATTCTGAAGCACCGAGACTCCCAGACTTGGTTAGGAACAAACAGTCAGCGTCTGTTTCGGGCAATACAATTGCAACAGGGTCCCAGATGGTAAACAAAACAAAAGCTGCCGATCCAAATTTAGATCTATCAAGAAGGTTGAATGAATTTTATTGCGAACAACATAACCGAAAATGGATACAGGAACCCAGTGAATGACATGTAACTAGGTGTGTCTAATATATTCTATATTCTGGATTTTTCAACTTGCCCCACCGAATCCCTCTAAATAGAGCTGAGAGCAGTGCCGCCGGCGCGCCTGTCAACCTCGATCACCTCGTCCAGTCCGACCGCCTCGAAGAACGCTCGCGGATCCATCCCCCTCGCTGACGAGTGGTCAGTGCCAGTCTTCTTCAGCAGGTACATTGCCTCTCGTATGGCGTGTACAGCTGCGACAGCGGAGACGAGGGAGAAGATGATGATCTTGGCACCCATCTGTTCGGCTTCCTTGGTGGTGAAGGAAGGCGTAAGACCGCCGGAGATGACATTGACCAATACCTGTTGGGGGTAGGTAAGCTAAAGATTTACTCGTAGTGAAAGTTAGCGGTCTGAAACTCACAGGAGTAGGATAAAGAGCAGCGACTGTCTTCTCGAGCAGGTCCTTGGTTTTGACGCCTTCGATGAACGCTACATCTGCGCCAATCGCAGCGGCAGCTTGCAGGCGACGAATCGCCTCATCCATGCCGAGCACCTGCGCAGAGTCGGTGCGGGCGATGACTACAATGTCGCATCCGGGGATGGCGTCGCGAGCCTGAACAGCGGCACGGATACGAGTGAGGAACTCTTCGGTGGACACGACCTGCTTTCCGAGAAGATGGCCACAACGCTTGGTCTGAACCTAGATGTATATGCGAAGTTAGAATTGGTTCTATGCTATGTAAATGTATGAACATGCCTGATCTTCGATATGGAGGCCAGCGACACCCGCACGGTCGTACATCTGCACAGTACGGGCAACCATAGCGGGTCCGCCGAAGCCGGTATCGGCGTCGGCAATCAGTGGAGTCGAGTAGTCTAAGTTGGTGATCATGGATGCGTTCTGAACAAAGTCCGGAAGAGTAGCAATAGCAAGATCGGGTTGACCGAGCTTGGCTGCAGTGGTAGCAGCACCGCTGAAACAGCTCACATCAGTCATGACAGTTTGGATAGCAAAAGCGACCGAGTGTACCTTTGGTAGAGACAGGTGAAGCCGGCTTCGAGCGCACAGCGAGCGCTGATCCCGTCGCATACACCCGGGGCAACGACGATCTCGTCGCGAGCCAGCATCTGGCGGAGACGAGTGCTCGCCTTCCAGTGAAGAGGCTCATCGGCGGTGTGGATGAGGTGAGCGGGCTTGATGTAGACGCCGGCAGCAGTGTAACCAGCGGTGGAAGCGGGAGCGACGGACTCGATAGATTGCATAACCATGTTTGATGAGTTGAAGTGGAGAGTAGAGCTGGAGCTGTGTGAAGAGGTGAGTGAAGCTGGGGAGTTGATGGTGTCTGTAACAACGCTAGGTCAAGCTGCATTTATACGACTGTGTACACATAATGAGTACAATATGTCAACCCCTACCGTGGCTTTGCACATCTCCATATACCGGCTTCGAATTCCAGTGGTCAAGACTCTGACTTCGCCAGCGCGACACTGCACGTCAGCTATGATAGTCGACGAGCCAAGATAATGATCCCTATCCCGCTAAGTTCCGCCAAGACCGTAGACAGCAGCATACACGTATGATTCGTCTTTGAGGAACCCAGATAGAATGTGTAGTTTGGTCTGGGCGACGTGAGAGCTGTCAGATGGGGTAAGCGTCGGCAGTCGGAAGGCAGAACAGTAGAGGAGGAAACAGGACTCTTCGAAGGAGAAACAGTCGCGGCGGAAGCGCCGCAACCTGGGAGGGACTCACCATCTGCTTGGTTAACAGTTGCAAAGATTTCGGCGGTGGTCGTGCTGCCGAAATTTTGATCAGAACATATCCCCATTTCTGAGCTCCGGTGCAAATTATCAGTACGTCAAATTGAGGGGAACTTCGATATCAGCAGCAAGCGAAAGGTAAGCATTTACGCTTTACTGGCGATCAAGTGTCCACAAATACTCCGCCTATGGTATCAAATCCCGTCAAAATACATCATTTTAGCTAAAGTCTGACATGCATACTAGTACCTACTGAATACAAGGCCGGACCTCAGATCGCAGCTGTTCGAGACCTAGCTCTGATACCGGGTCCTTCCGGAGTGCCATACGGAGCAGCCCAATTGACTAGGGTTCCCAGAACACAAACATTTCAGATCAAAAGGTGCCCAACAGAGTGATTGTCGGTGATGCTACTTTGTGATATGCGGACGAAGTCAAGGGTGATTGGGGTGCAATCGCATAGAGCCGTGATAGCCAGACGGTACTGCTCAGTTAGGCTTGACTACCGAAAACGGTTGTGGGGAAGATGTCGTGGATAATCGACGTAGCGTAGCAGTTGATTATGAAGGAGCTCTTCAAGCCCTGGTATAGGGACGCCCGACTGGATCGGAGATCCCGGTTACTATTCAATGCTGTCAATACAAAGGTCCGGATAAAACAAGACTCGGCGCCCCAAAGCCAAGACTCTTCAAGAGACTTGGCAAGAAACTTGAAAAAAAGAAAATATGTCCTAGCTGGGTAGCTATTAAGAGCGGCTAAAAGTTATAGCAAACGGCCAAGTTATCCACGCAGCATTTTGCACCTGACATATTTTTGATGTATCTTGTGTTTTGAGCTTGAGCACGTTCCGATTCAGACAGCCCTGTAAATCGCTTGTATAGAAGGCAACGACAGTCTACGCAAGGAGCATCCGAGCGCTATTCAAGCACACGAAGCGAGACGTTGTCGATATTGTCCTGCCTCGCCGGTAACCCGTTCGGTAGGGTATCTGATACTAAGCCCACTGAACCTAGGTGTTTCTTGACGAACAAACCTTACGCTCAAGATCACTTCATTCCCTATCAACGTATTGTCTTATCAACCAATATCGTGCACTATCTACATGAGGAGCGAACTCTACTCGGTGCATCCCACCTCCACTCGAGGGGCAAAATGTCCGTCCCTAGGGTTGAGCTAGAATGTTCTAGCTTGCTGAAGATTCTTTGTCAGTGGCATTTTATGATGATATCACCCAAGAGCACTTGGTGAATCAAGTGATTATTAATGTCGTTCATTGTTTTGTTCGTGAGAGCGTTTACCCCTGTTTTAGCTATCTGTATCTATTTTGAGCTTCAATAGGATTCTGCCTTTTTGTTAGTTTCACTCGGCTTTGAAAATTGTAGAACAATTACTAGAAAAATGATAAAAATTCAACGTTGACATGCAGGAGTGCAATGCTACCAGGAGAGGGAACATAAACCGAAGCGTTATACAATATAAAAGCACTTGAACTACAGTCTGAATATCAAGTCGTTACACTAGTTGTCAATTTGGTAAATAGAGCATGCACCACGCAAGCAGAATATCACCTCGATTCTGCAGGGGGTATCGTGAACACTTACTGCTGCTGCTCATCTGAACGATGTCTGATCGATCATGATCACTCCTACCAAGGTATTTTCAAGGATGCTCACTCATACCTGGTATTCCGATGTCCGGGGAAAGAGCTAACGACATTATTGAAGGATAGAGACGGTGTTCCAGATTCAGGGGTCGCCCCTATCAACCACGTGATAGGATTCAAAAAGGCCTTTGACAGTACCAGAGTAAAAATTACCTAGATGAGTAACTACTACTGTTTGAACCTGAACGGCTCGTATAAAATGCTATACCTCGTCGGAAAGGTAAGAAGCTCTGCGGTATTTCTGAAATTTAATGTGGTTTCCTCAACCATTTTCACTCCCTTATTTCCGTTGAGCAGCTCGTCAAGTAAGAAATAGAAAGCACTATCAATTCAAAAACTTATCTACATGCTCTTGCCAAATGTACAGTTACAAGCAAACAGCACGTAGACTGTAGAATTACATCTGTTCAAAACCCAAAACTCGAAAGCAGGAGCGAAAAATATGTCTATGTGTAAAACGTTTTGCTTAGATGGAACTGAGTGCAGTACCACCTGCACGCCTGTCGACCTCGATCACCTCGTCCAGTCCGACTGCCTCGAAGAACGCTCGCGGATCCATCCCCCTCGCTGACGAGTGATCAGTGCCAGTCTTCTTCAGCAGGTACATTGCCTCTCGGATGGCATGTACGGCTGCGACAGCGGAGACGAGGGAGAAGATGATGATCTTGGCACCCATCTGTTCGGCTTCCTTAGTGGTGAAAGAAGGAGTGAGACCACCAGAAATAACGTTGACGAGGACCTATGAGAATTATGTATGCGTAAGCTACTAATCCGGTTTAAACTGAAGCCGAGACTCACAGGGGTAGGATAGAGAGCAGTGACTGTCTTCTCGAGTAGGTCCTTGGTTTTGACACCTTCGATGAACGCTACATCTGCACCAATCGCGGCGGCAGCTTGAAGACGGCGAATCGCCTCATCCATGCCGAGCACCTGCGCAGAGTCTGTGCGAGCAATGACTACGATGTCGCATCCGGGGATAGCGTCGCGAGCCTGAACGGCGGCACGAATGCGAGTGAGGAACTCTTCGGTGGACACGACCTGCTTGCCAAGGAGATGACCGCAGCGCTTGGTCTGGACCTATAGGTATATGCGTGCTTAGTATATCAGAGTGATGATTGAAGCGCGATAAACACACCTGATCTTCGATGTGGAGGCCAGCGACGCCCGCACGGTCGTACATCTGCACAGTACGAGCAACCATGGCAGGTCCACCGAAGCCGGTATCGGCATCGGCAATCAGGGGAGTCGAGTAGTCCAAGTTGGTGATCATGGACGCGTTCTGAACGAAGTCCGGAAGAGTTGCAATAGCAAGATCAGGTTGACCGAGCTTGGCTGCAGTGGTAGCAGCACCGCTGAAACAGAGCACGTTAGTTGTAAGATAAGGCAATAGAAGGTAATAAACAAACCTCTGGTAGAGACAAGTGAAGCCGGCTTCGAGCGCACAGCGAGCGCTGATCCCGTCGCATACACCCGGGGCAACGACGATCTCGTCGCGAGCCAGCATCTGGCGGAGACGAGTGCTCGCCTTCCAGTGAAGAGGCTCATCGGCGGTGTGGATGAGGTGAGCGGGCTTGATGTAGACGCCGGCAGCAGTGTAACCAGCGGCGGAAGTGGGAGCGACGGACTCGATAGATTGCATAACCATGTTTGATGAGACGAAGTGGAGAGTAGAGCTGGGTTTGTGTGAAGAGGCGAGTGAAGCTGAAGAGCTGATGATGTCTGAAACAGCGCCGACTCTCGGTGCTTAAGTATCTTTAGAACCACACAAGGCGCACGTAGACAACTTCATTCCCATTTAGCGAGTCCGTCCAGCTGCCCATAGCCAAGCCCAATTACGACCTTCCGCACAGACGATACCATTGAGCAGACGACTGCCAAGGTTGGCTGCATGGTGTTGAAGAAAGATAGAACTACTTGTGTGGGCTAGGCGACGCGACAGTGCCGGACGCGATTCGGAGTAAGCGTCGGTAGATTCAGATTTGTGGGGCTATCGGCGGCCAAGGGAGAATAAGAAGTGGGGATATCATGCCTCTTTTCGATAGAGAAAGTTGATGGCTGGTGATTGGGAAGGTTTGACGAAGGAAGGTACAATCCAGTTTGTCTAGACAAGCGGGTTTGATGAAGAAAACGACACTTCACTTCCATTCTAGGGATACATAATCATGATAGTCGTGGCCTCCTCGCACCGGCCCGGACGGACATGGGGCAAAGGTTGATGCGTCGTATAGGTGATCTTAGCTAGCCAGCTGCCAGGTCCGCCTTGACCAATAATATCCGTCAGAAGTCATCGGAGAACCCAACTTGGCAGGTATCGACAGGGACGCTAATGAAGCGACTACGTATTTCAACGCTAATTTCGCCAGTCGACAGGGTCTTACGGATTTTCGCAGCTCGCTGAAAACGTAGAGTACAGATCCACGATAGGTAGTGAGCCAGTGATGGGGCCGTCGAGCAGGGACCCCCACGTTGTGATAAGAACCATAAACAGGGGACCGGCAATCATGTATAAATGGCGGTAGAAATGCACTTGGCAAATTGCAACTCAAGACAAGCTTGGGCGCCTTGGCGGCGCTTGGTTGCACGGATATTGGTTCATCAGGCTGAAATCGAGCTGTTTTGGCTGCCCGAGGGAGTCAAATTGATCGTAAAATGCCAAAATAGACCTAGTACGACTGGAGTCTGAAAATAGCACGAAATAAACATACAACTGCCAAGACCTAGATTATATGCTAGCCAGCACAAGCATTCCAAATGTGGGCAG
>JAYRCO010000499.1:0-23925 GCA_037042815.1 Ceratobasidium papillatum
CGACGGGGGAGTGGGGTTCAGAGAACGAACGGCGAGAAAAGTCGAGCGAGAGACAGACCAAGAAAGAACGAATGACAAGGATGAAAACAAAACGAGCGAACGTCGGAAGACAAGAGCCAAAATGAGTGTGTATGTTTCTATAAAGCAAGGTCGAGCCAAGAAT
Organism: Ceratobasidium papillatum; assembly: GCA_037042815.1. Taxonomy (NCBI): domain Eukaryota; kingdom Fungi; phylum Basidiomycota; class Agaricomycetes; order Cantharellales; family Ceratobasidiaceae; genus Ceratobasidium; species Ceratobasidium papillatum. Next base: position 164 of record JAYRCO010000499.1, read on the forward strand.
AGATGCTTTTTTTTTGGGTTTTGTTTGAGGGGTATGTCGATCACAGGTCTCTATACATATCCAAAAGGGGCGGATCGGGGCATGTATACGGCTAGATCGAGGCGCTTGTTTCAACCAGACTTGTTCCCGTTGCCAGGCGATTTGCTCCTCCGATGGCCACTCGGCCGTGTCTTGACACTCGCACTGGTCTCTCCAGAGGGACCTGCGGACGGGGGTCGGCTAGGCGGTGACATCGAGTTTTGCACACGTCCGCTCGGGGACTTGCGCAAAACTGGCCGAGGGTGGGGAATCGAGTGCGGATGCGGGTGCAACCGGTCCATCGACTTGTCCCGCACCATCTGCGGCGGTCGATCCTTGTCGGTTTGGGGCAATGGTAACCTATCAACCTGCATGGGCGACTGATGAACGCTCGTAGACCCACTACGCTGCAAGCCGGCACGTACGCGGCTTGGTCCAGGCTCTCCCCGTCCATACTCTCGCCCGTCCCTGTAAAACGCATCTTGGCTGCGCCGGACTTCATCCCTCAGCCTGCTCACTTCTTCGCGCATATCCCGTACAGCCATCTCCACCCTCCGATCCATCTCGCGCTCCATTCGTTCCATCTGGGCACGCAGCATATGAACCTCTGCATAGGCATCGTAAAACGCCATGAACGCGTTACGCGAGATCGGGGGCGATGCAGGCCCAGGACCGCGAGTCGCCCGTGGCGTGAGGTGAGGATGGTGTGGGTGGTGCGGAGTCTGACTCGACGGTGGGAACTGCGCGCGCGTAGGAGTGGCGATGTACGAAGACGGCGGCGCAGGTGCATTTAGAGTCAGGGGTTGGCCAGGTGCGACAATCGCCAGAGGGGCAGACGGAGTATTTGGGGCCGCCGTGCTGTTGGCGTGCATGCGACGGATGGGGACCGTGCGTTCCTTGTGCGGAGTTGGCTGGGGAGGGGGCCGGTGTGCAGCGTGCGTCGGGTGAGGTCTGCTAATGTTTGGATCAAAACGGGTCACGTTGGGCGGCGCGCTGCGAATGGCCACTTCGATAGGAACTTTAGAATTAAGACGTCAGTCGGTTGCCTCGATACGAAAAAGCTACGTACCATGGCCACGACCAGATGCATCACCGGACCGATCTGTGCCAGTTAGTCCCAGACCAGCCGCATTACCAATACTTCCTCCGTGTGAAGAGGATATGGACGTATTCGGCGTGTGGATCGTGAGTTTGGAGGCCTTGCCGCGGCGGTGGGCGAGGGTCTGAGTCTGTTGCGGAGGTGGACCGAGCTCTGGTGGCTCGGCACGACTCGAGAGCTGGCCTGGCGCAGAGGTCGAGGTCGAGAGTGGCGGAGGTGCGAGACCCTGAGACGGCGAGGTGCTAGGGGCGTGCAGCGTGTTTGCCGGGAGGTGTGTACTCTGACCGGAAGGCGAGCCCAGAGTGCGCGGGGGGTGGGGCTGGGCGGGGGTGCCGCCAGAGGTGGTGCGCATGAGCGGGGCGGCGGGTGAGGGCACGCCTGGGAGCCCACTCCCGTTTTTCCTCTGCTCGATGAGGGCCTTTTGCTCCATGCGAATGGCGATGGTGTCGCGGACCTGGTCGAGTGCGCCAGGCGAGTTCATGTTGAAGCCAGGAGTGACTACGGGCGAGACCATGCCGCTCGCCGGGTTGGGCGTGGAGGGCCCCGTGTTCGAGCCAGGCGGAGGTGCGAGCTGAGGTTGCGCATGGCCATAGCCGCTGCCTGCACGCTCGAGCACTGTGCGATGCAGCGGGCGAGGGGGAGCTCCGCCTGGGTTTGCCGCAACGCCGCTAATCGTGACACGACGGCGCTTGCGAGCCAGCATCGGCTCAGTATGGGTGTATCCCTGTGAATGCGTCGGGGGCTGATACGGGGGATGTTGATGATGCGTGTGCGAGGGCGAAGGTGGGGGAAACGTGAGTGGCGGGAGAGTCATCCCAGAGCTAGGGCCAGCATGAGTGTGGGGGAGCAGCGGGAGCGCAATGTGTGGAGGAGAAACCCGGCGAGCACTAGCTGGAGGAGTCGGCGCAAACTGGGTCTGTGGGCCGGATGGGTGGGCATATCGCTGCTGGCCAGGCGGCAGAGGGCGTGCGCTGCGGGTGCTTGTTCCTGCTGCCGGTGTTGGCGGCGGCGACGGCGATTGTTCAACTTCAGACAACTGTTCTTCCTTGACCGCAACATGCGGAAGCGAAGGCGACGATCCACCAGAAGACTCGTCGTCCCCGTCCTGCTCACTGCACAGAAAGAAAAAAAGTCAGCGCAGATTCTGGACACGGGAAAAAACGCACCGGTCGCTGCGCATTCCGACGTCGCCGTCGCCATCCGTATCACGAGGTGCCGGGCGCTCGTTGTCGTCGTCTGTAGGGGCGGGGCGTTTGCGGGTTGTGCGTTCGTGGTCGTCGCGGGGTGCGGTGCGGGTGTTGCTCTCTGGATACGGGCGTGCATACTGCCGCGGCGGCTCGCCCGAATTGGAGCGGGACGAGCGAGACGGCCCAGAGCGGTGCGAGCGGGTCGAGTGGGGCGACGCTGTCGGCGCCATCGGGCTCGGGTCGAACGATGCGGAAAACGACGGCAGCGAGAACGCAGTCGTGGACATGGTGATCCGCCTCGAGGGCAGAAACAAGCCTCAAACATACCTTATACTCGCTCATGTAAGCCACGCTCAAACCAACACATCTGATTATCACATTTTCGCCCCATATGCGGTCAGGGACACAAATTCTATTCACTCCCCAGACACTTTTGCAGCCTTGTGCGCCCGGTACATCGTAATCGCTCGCTCCCGCTCCTGCTCGAGCACCACCCGCCGCGCCATCGACACCCCAGGCTTGTTTTTGCTCTTTTCAACCCCGCGCGGCGCACTCGTCAATACAGGCGGAGCGAGCGCAACATCATGCAGCCGCCTCGGTGCACTCGACTTGAACGTCTGAAACTCTTTCACAACCACCTCTTCCCGCTCCGCCTCTCCCTCGTCCGCCTCATCTCTTTTCCGCTTCCCCTTGACAGCGCCCTCGTCCTTCTTCCCCTTGCCCTTGCCTGTATGCTTCATCGCAGCTCGCACAAGCGGCCTATGCGCCTCTTCCACCCGTCTACGTAAAACATTCAGCCCCCCACGTCAAACCACACACATAAACAAGGTTTCGCATCCGCACCGATTAAATTCACCCAACGTCTCTCCCGGTCGAATCCCTCCTTCTTTTGACTTTTTGCCTTTATCCGGTTCCTCGTTCTTGCGCGCCTTGAACGCCGCCCTCGTAGCCTCTGCGCCCAACACCCGCGCAATCCCTTTTGGGATCGGCTCGCTCCCGAGTGGCGTGGGCGCAAGGTCCGTTTGCCTAAATCCACCCGAACACATCTTCAGTGTCAATAACACCGAAAAAAAAGTTTCACGACACACACTCCGCAAGCTCCGAAATGTATCGGATACATGCGCACAAGAAGACGTGTGTCTGTGAATACCGAAGCACACCATCCATCCATCTGTATTCATCCGCCCTCCAGCTCGTACCCTGTTCATATCAGGACAGACCCTCCCGCGTAGAAATTCCCTCCAGCCCACAAAACGACGATCCCCCAACCACCCAGCCATACGAAAAAAAAAACTCACCGGTTTTTCCTCTCGGCCTCACGCACTGACCGCTTCGCTCGTTTATGTGGCATCAGTTCCTAGAACCCTAGCCACAGCAGACTAAAAAAGAATCAAGGTTCAATAGACTGTGACAGCAATTTATCAAGTAAAAGCAATAGAACACAGATGAGCTTTTGAAACTCGCGAGCCAAAGAATTCGCCGGCGCGGATGTACCGGTCGTGGTCAAGTGTTGAAGCGAGACTAGGCGGCATCTGGTCCTGGAGGTCCGTGTGATAAACGATGATGCGCGGGACCTGGATCTTGATCTATCAAGGCTAAAAAGTTGCTGAAGAAAAAATGACCACCGCAGGGCTCGAACCTGCAATCTCCTGATTGATGAATCCGCATTCGTAGTCAGACGCGATACCATTTCGCCAGGCGGCCTTGTTTATTGACGTTGGCTAGCTTATATAATAAGCTAAATGCGTGATTGATTGAAAGCAACCTCGATCTCCTCCGAACTTCTCAATATCGTGCCTATATCATTATCTCCAGAAGAGCTCGAACATGGGGTGGCAACGTGGAACCTGTTCATCAACATACGTAGACTGTACCGACATTTCAGCGACACGCATTCCCACATTCTTGATTAATTTTGGTCATGTCGAGTCTGTGGGGCTAGGCCTTCAATATATCAACAAGCCTGACAAGATCATGACGCTGGCGTTTGCTTGGGTTCTCGGTTTCACAAGGCTATTCCCTAAGTTTTCGTGGCACGAAATAGGGCACTTACCCCACAAGAACCTGCTGAGGAAGCTCCGGGGTAAATCGATTGTACAACTGAGCTTGATAGTATATCGCAAGCATAGCATATATACAGTAACACAACGCTCCATCCGAGCATACTGCAAGAGCCTCATCTGGCGTAGCTCCTGAGCTATGATTTCAGACGCACTCAAGCCGCACCCCAGAAATGATAACAACTGATTCAATTAATTAGTGGGCGAGAGGGCATGTAAAAGAGGCCTTTCATCTTGTCTGCATAGCTCCATAGCCTCTTCGGCGCAAAGCCGACAGAACCCAGTTCTTTAGCAGATGAAGGGGATAAACGAGGGCAAAAGTAACCAGTTGCCAAGGAAGAAGGAAGAGAGATTGGTAAAGAGGAACACCAGGAGTCGGAATCAAGCCTAAATACCCGAGTCTATCGTTGAATGCGACCGGCGAAATTGGCCATCGCTCTGGTGGCGCTAGCCCTATATCAAGACAAGGCGCATAAGCTCGCTGATTATAGGTTTGTAAAAACTTCGACTGACCAACATCCCTAAGCACGGCATTTCTAACCCTCTCTAGAATATGTTCGGTGTTGTTCATATTCGTGGCACTTTCGCTACGCGCGACATAGAATATAACCGCTCCAAACATCGCGAAACACAAAATTGTGGGTATATAAGCGACGAGTCTTGGTATCTTTGAAGAGCGTAACATAAAGTACAGAGACACAACTATCACTGTTGACATGATCAGGCCGAGTGTAAGAAAAATCTCCATGAGCCGCCTGGATGTTATCACGGCATCTCCCAATTCGTGAAAGGCGATCTGGTGCAAATGTACTGCCGGCTTGCCATCAACATGTAGGATACGCGGCTTGTTGCCAAAGATTCGCGAGCTTGGGCTCCAAAGCAGCCGGTACCAAGGGACTTCAACCATGATGCAAGGGTAGAGATACTCAGTTCGTAACGTCCAAGTCAACCTCGGCAGAGGTGCGCACAGTCCGGAAAGCACAAGAACAATCGCGCGGCACAAAAAGTAGCAATTTTGAGCCCTGATCTGGTAGTCGGATGCACGTTGAAGAAAGAACCATAAAACTAAGCATAGATGCTTGACCTTTGGGGTCTCTCGATTGTCTACTTCAGACATGTCCGGTGGTACAACTGAAGTGAAATGCCAGTCGTTTCGATTCGAGAGCTGACTGAACAACAAGTCATCTACATTCGCCATGGATACGAGCAAGTTTGCTCGAGGAGTACTACCATCAAGTAGATTGATGCCCGACGATTCTGGTGTTTGCTTCGAGACTTGCACCTGGATCTTGCTGTTCCCTAAGAACCCTGGCCCGAACGCATTCAGTGCGAGAGTCTCAACAGCCGTACGACGACGATCAATTCTACCAAGTGTCTCAACCCTCAGACTATACAGCTCGTCGTTGTATGCGATCTCGAAGACGAGGTACTGGTGGTAGAGCGGCCAGCTGTCTTTCTCGAGCCAGTCTACCCGGGTGATCGATGCTGACTGAAAGTCGGACCAGCGGAAGATTATACTGCAAAACTGTCCTGCAGTGAACGTACCAGTAGGAAAGGATGAACTAGATATGTCAATCTCAGGTTTTATATGGGCTGTTTAGAGTCAATTTGTGAGAGAAACGAGTACATTATAGCACTAGAGCAGACTTACCAACGTGAGATCGTGCTGAAATAAATTGCAGTGGCACAGGCATGGCAGCCTCAACAGCGGCGACCCGCTCGCGCAGCTCGATAGATACATGGCTCTGAGCGAGGGGAGCATACTGAAAGACACGTTCCATTGAGCGAGAGAGAAGAGCAAAACGTAGTTCATTGATAGCAACAGAATACAAAGGCACCTCTATCAAGGCTACGCTGCACAAGCGCCCAGCTATTGTTGTTGAGTTCGGCCATCGGACTCGGATGCCCGAGCGTCACACTTTGTGTAGCCCCTCGGTCACTCTCATAAAGAATATAGGTAAAAATGGTCTCGAATCTGTCATAAAAGCGTATAATTTCATGCAAGCATTTAAATGGTTGAACTGGTAGCAAACGGGGATAAGGGTACCTTGTGGCCGAGTTTCATTCTTGATCCGCCGTGCTTTGGGAGAGGTTCAAGTCTGCAGTGGAAAACAATAGTTGTACTCTGTAAGCTAACCGTGGTTCTGTGCCCTACGTGCAAGAATCGTATGTCTCAGGTGCCACAAACCCGCCACACATCTAGATATTACAAAAATCAAGCACCGTATCACATAGACGAGTATGCTGAAATGAGCTGCCAGGATCCAACTAATGAGTGGGCCTGGGGGAGCAAGATAGAGTAGCGACAGAGAATGGAGTTTCTTTTGTGGAGCTTTCCAAGCAGCTATGGGAGGCAATCCTATTTAGAAATGGTAGACGAGTTTCAATAGGGGTGAATTCAATCCTGAATTTTAGCTTACCGAAACTCTCGAAAATAGCGTCTCTAGCCCCGTCCAACCGTGTAGAAGCTGAAGAAGCTGAATCGAGCAGCCAGCATACCACCACAACCATCATAAGAGTACTAAAAAACCCCAGAGCTGCCCCAAGCCAACCCGAGTGTTTAGACACCCTCTCCGCATTGATTAGTCCGACTAATGCCAAGCCAAGGCACGCGGGTATAATATATATGAAACCGATATCCGCGTATCGCGTTCGCGATCCAAGCCCTGAGCTCTCGGTTACTCTGATGTATGTTTCCCCCCTAACTCCGTAGAGGACAACTTGCCACAGATGCTCAGCGGGGCCGCCGCTAAGATATAAAGTTGGCGGGATGCTTTGAAAAATATACGTTTTGGGACTCCAATACAACCGATACCAGGGGACCCCAACCACAGTATAAGAATGCAAATACTGTGCGTGGAGCGTCCAAGTCAGTCGTGGCAAAGGTGCGCACAACCCAGACAGCGTAAGAACAATCGTCCGGCATAGGAAATAGCAGTTCAAATCTGCGACGCTGTAATCAGGTGCACGCTGAAGGATAGACCACAAGATCTGGCACAGGTGCTTCATGTTCGGAGCCTCTCGGTCGTCAACCTCAGACACATCTGGTGGCACGACCGAAGTGAAATGCCAGTGGTTGCGGTTAGAAAGCTGACTAAACAGCAAGTTGTCTACACTCGACATGGATACAAATAAATTGCCTCGAGGAGTATGATCGAGTAGGTTGGTACCCGACGAGTCTGCCACTTGCCTTGAGACCTGCACCTGGATCTTGCTGTTGCCCAAGAACCCTGGACCGAAGGCGTTCAGTGCGAGGGTCTCGATTGCTGTGCGTCGGCGCTCAATTCTACCAAGCGTTTCAATCCTTAGGTTGTATGACTGATCCTTGTACGCAATCTCGAAAATGAGGTACTGGTGGTAGAGCGGCCAACTGTCTTTCTCAAACCAATCGATTCGTGTAAGTTCCGCTGACTGAAAGTCGGACCAACGGAAGATGATACTACAGAATTGTCCGGCAGTAAAAGTGCCAGTAGGGAATGACGAATCAGATACATCGACAACAGTTTTTATAGGGGCTACTCAAATATAATGAGTAAAAAGCATGGGCGCATCATGTCACCGAGATAGACTTACGAACGTGAGATCCTGCTGAGATAAATTGTAGTGGTATGGGCATTGCAGCCTCGGCAGCGGCTGTGCGTTCCCGAATGTCGATAGATACATGGCTTTGAACCAGCGGAGCATACCGAAAGACATGGTCCATCGGACGAGGACAAGCGACAACACGGAAGTCGTGGTCGAAAGCGAAGGCCTGCAAGGGCATCTTCTATCAGGGCTATGCCATCAGATTCGGCCATCGGGTGCAACCGAGCCTAGCATATATTCTGTCCCCCGGTCACGCTTATATAAAACCAGCTCGTGCACTAGATGGCGTGACCAGCCAATTTTCAACTCTAAAAAGAACGTTTCAAGGGAGTTGTATTTATGCATCGCTGTCCGCAGGGACTCGGACTCCCGCAATCTGTTGCTGAAGATAATATATATATTAAACGCCTAGATAGCTACAAAGGTACTAGTACAACCGTTTAGTAAGTACTTCAAGTCACCAAGGCTCAGGCATTTGGCACACAGCACGCATACAACCGAGTAATAGCTCATCGCCAGCAACAGTCCATCGTAAGACACGTTCTGTCCATGTTCGGTCGCGGCGACGAAAGTCGACTAGCCTATGGATGTTCATGGGCATAGCGGCATGTAAATACCCCATTGATAAGTTCGGAGGAAACCCAACCAGATTATTTCGTGGAGTAAAACGAGTGGCTCGTGGCGGTAGCCCTTTCACCGAATGGTAGATGTGTATCAGTCGCCAACATGAATATTAGTATTCAACTCACCGATATCTCTTAGAATCGCTAATTCGATGTCTTTCAGCCTATCCAGAGTTCGCCACCATTTACGATCGACTACAGAGCGGACTATGGTACATATTACCACCAAAACAGCCAACACAACTGTACACCCAATCCATAGCTTCTTTCTTCTCCAAATAACCCCGCAGACAACCAATGGAATCAATGCAAACATAGACCACAGAACAACCAAGTTATGCAGCTGGAGACCCTGGTAAAAGCTGCTCACGCCGCACAGGCCCCATCCATCCGTGATAATGACACGCAAATGGTCGCCTGGAAAACCATCGACATACAAGATGGAGGAGCTAGTCGTCAGAAACCTAGAGGTTGGACCGCGTACCTGGCGATACCACGGGACTTTAGTATCGAGGTCAGGCGGCCTATAGAGCGCGTGTAGCGTCCAAGTCAAACGTGATAATGGAGCGCACAACTCTGAAAGGCCCAGCATAACCATTCGACACAGAAAGTAACAGTTTTGAGCCTCAATACTATAGTCAGGGGCTTGTCGTAGAACAGACAACAGAACTTGGCAGAGGTGTCCCAAGGTTGGCAATTCTCGTGGGTCTACCGCTGATAGGCCAGGAGGCAGTACCGATGTAAAGTACCAGTCGTCGCAATCTGCTGCAAAGCTCTCCAGCTGTCGAAAAAGGGGGTGTTCTACGCCAGTCATCGAGGCAATCAAGTTGATCGGAGGGTCATGATCCTCAAAATCTGTGCCAGGAGGGTGATCGGCCAACTCCCAAATTTGTATTTGAAATTTAGCTGTACCGAGAGCCCCAGCATGAAGTCCGTTCAAGCCAAGCATCTGAGCTGCCATGCGGGAGCGATCTACCTTGCCCAAAGTCTCTATCTTCAGTTCGTACAAGCGATTGTCGTGTAAAATCTCAACTAGAAGATATTGGTGGTACAGTGGCCAGCTGTCCTTCTGTAACCAGTCGATTCGTGTGATAGGAGTGCTCCGAAAAGCAGGGCGGCCGAGAATAACGGCACAGAATATGTCCGCTGCAAAGGTGCCAGTAGGAAGCGACAAGCCAGTCATGTTCATTAAGTTCTCTACAGGAGCTATCGGAATGGAATATGTGAAACTATAAGCTTGAATCAACGATGTGCACCTACGGACTCGAAATCCCGCTGAAACTATTTGTAATGGTAGCGGGATAGCCGGCTCAGACCCAAATACACGCTCAGGAAACGTAATCGAGATATGATCTTGTAGTGAACCAGTAGAGCGAAATATTCCTTCCATTACTGCTGAACAATTTGTGAATGGTGGTCAAGAGCGAAGCACTGCATAAGCGCTGCTCGGTATTGTAACAATCTCGGGCGCTGTGTATGGCCGATCAGTCAAATTATAGCTAAACAGCCCGGCACTTATATACCGTTTCATCCTTGCGTCGTCGACGTAGAAGCCTGTTGCTGGTCCAACCTGAATTGTAGTAGTGAGTCGGCAGCTTGGGACTATAGATGTTGCATGAATTCGGCTTAGGAACTGTATAACACCCATAGTTCCAAATAACCTTGTAGGTTTTGCTACCACTTGAGCAAAAGAAAGCTAAATTCAGAGCAAAGCCGATTACTTTAGCTCAGTATACGCCAGCGTTCTGTTATGCGACCTATAAGTGCGCTAGAAGCTGAATAGAAAGGTGCATACACGAGTGAGATTGGTATACATAACCGACTCAATTAAGGTAATGTAGTTGATGAGTCTTGTTCGTCCAGTGTGGGAGCAATGCATACATGATAAGCTGCAAATGATAGCCAGAACAAGACTGCGAATATGAATCCAATTGGCAAGGAGATTAGGAAAAAGGCTATAACAAACACCCAAAGGCACCCTTCGAAGGGAAGAGTTAAAAGCAGCCAGCAAACGGATTCGCCAGGACGAATGATGAGAAAATAAATGGGGCCGCTAGAAACGTCTAGTGGAATCGGCCACTCGGTCGGGGGCGGTAATCCTATAATGCCAAGTAGAGTACAGAAAAATTAGCGAGGGTGAACGCAAGGATCCATGTCAACTTACCAGCATCATGGAGAGCGGCATCTCTAACTCTGGTTAAGAGCTTCACAGATCGTTTCAGCTGTACCCTGATGTACACCGTACACACAAGGAGCCCTCCAAGGAGCACGAAACCAACGATTGGAGTTACGAAAAGTAGAGCTAGAGAAATGAAAACAGTAATATGAAAACAGTACGCAAGGATTTTGTGGAACCGCTGTATAGCTAAGGAGTATTTTAGGTCTTTAGAATACGGCCCACAGACCATTCGATGCAGATGCACAGTTGGTGCCCCGTCAACATGTAGAATGCAGGGCCTATTACCTAAAAAGCGAGATTTTGGACTCCAGAGTAGACGATAGTAAGAGACATTGACCCTAAAGCAAGCATTGAAGTACTCTGCACGCAACGACCATGTCAAGCGTGACAGGGGAGCACGCAACCCATAGAGTCCAAGAATCACCGTACGACATAAGAAGTAACAGTTTTGCGTCCTAAAGTCGTAATCAGGTACTCTTTGAAGAACACACCACAGGATTATACATAGGTAGCCTACTCTGGGGGGTCCTCGAGAGTCCACTTGAGACAAATCTGGCGGAATAACTGAAGTAAAATACCATTCGTTGCGGCTCGAAAGTTCGTCTAATAATGGATCATCCACACTCGCCATCGAGGCAATCAGGCTCGCTGGATATTCCTGCGGGATTAAAGATTTTTGAGGCGACTCCTGTGCTGAATGAGATAGCAGATCGGTGGGCGTAGGATTGGGGACGCCGGAATCCGTTGATAGTTCCCAAACTTGCACCTGAAATGCGCTGTTTCCCGGAAATCCAAGATTAAGGACACCCAAGGCAAGCGTCTCAGTCGCAGTTTGAGAGCGGTTGACTTTGCCGAGCGTTTCTACCCTCAGCTTATACTTCCGGGTTTTATAAACGACTTCAAAGAGGAGAAACTGGTGATAGAATGGCCAACTATCCTTCTCTAACCAATCTATTCGCGTAATCTTAGCGCTCCAGAAGCTGTATCTCCTGAAAACCATGTTACAAAACACCTGGGCGGGAAATGTGCCAGTCGGGAAGGGTGTAGACGCGTCTGTTATCGTTTTTATGGGAGCTATGTGGATTCAATTAGCATCACGCCAGCCCGTTAAAATCACTAGCATAGACTTACGAACACGAAATCCCGCAGAAGACGCTTGGAGTGGCAGGGGCATATCAGACTCAGAGGCAAAGACGCGCTCCAGGAACGGAACTGAACCATGATTTCTCAGTGGGGAGGCAAGCCGAAAAAGACGCTCCATCTATGCTGATCGACCAAAGATGTCTGTACGGTAGTCGGTTATAAAGCAAAGACAGGTGGTGGTTGAAGAATGAACATTCGTGGGTGTAGACTGAAATTAAACATGCCAAATGCGCAAAGTAGCGATCATTCGACATCGCATAAGCACTCAAATTGGTCTGATCGAATCTGATCGAAGGGGCTGTTGCTTAGATAGCTGACATATAACTTGTTTCAGAACACCACAGCTCCCGAATCTTACCAGATGGCACAGAGATCAGCCGGCTTGATATATGAAGAACGGGCTGAGCCACAACCTTGAAAACTCTCAATCTCGCAATTCATTCTATTAGCTTAAATAGCGGTAGAAAAATATGTTAGCATACACTTTTTAGTTTGCATATTGTTTAGGGTGCTGATGATTTTTTGTCTCGGTTGAAATAGTGCCCCCGCGTTGACTTGGACCTAGCCTTTTCGTGATCAAGCACTCAGAGCTAGGAGTGCACCACTCAGATAGCGTATACTGGCAGACATGAAAAGAACTGTAATAATATGGGCATAATAACTACATGCTCCTAAAGCGTCGTAATAGGTGCACGGTTCGAATCCGGATACCGTAGTCCATTGGGTGATGATGAAACCATGACTACCTAGTAGACAAATGACGAATACAGTAGCCCCTATCCTCGTCGGATTTGGTCTCGACCATATGATATACCCGATCCACGCATACATCTACTTTCCCGGCTACGGTCATATGAGCTCACAAGTTGCAAAGTATGCTGTTTGCTATGTAAGCTTACAGTTAAGAGTCAATTAGCAGAACAGTTCGATTAGATTCAAATCAAACATAACCAAATATCCACCAAACGAAGGGGAACACATGCCGTTACCGAGCCAAAAGATCCACGCGTGTTACCCACCACCATATGGGCAGAGTTACAACAAAGATAGGAACAAAGAAGATTAATTTAAATGGAAGAACTAACAAATACCAATGAGCAGATGCACCAGGGTGTACAACGTGGAAAAGAAGGGGGCTCTCAAAGTTGTGTTGTGAAACCAACCACTCTTCGGGGGGTGACAATCCTATTATAAAAAGGGTAGGTATAATTTGCCAGAAGCGAGTAAGATATAAGGATTGTCTTACCAATCTGCTTAAGAACAGCATCTCTAGCCTTGGCCAAGCGTTGGATTGAATGCCATAGCCTTTTTACCACCAAGGCAGTGAGTACACTAAGCACAGCAAGAAGCACAAGCGAAATCTGTGGTCGCCTGCGTAGAAACAGAGTCAAGATTAGAGTAAACTCAAAAGTAATGGTGCATCCAATAATTATCTGGAGCCGCTGTAGCGTTAGAGAGTATTTCACGTCTCCAGGGTATGGCCCGTAGATGATCTTGTGCAAATGCGCGGCCGGTAGGCCGTCGACAAATAAACTGCACGGCTTGGTGCCAAATAATCGAGAATTAGGGCTCCAGAATAGGCGATAGTATGAAGCCTCGATCTTAGAACAGAAATCAAAGTATTCCGCGCGTAAAGTCCAGGTCAATCTTGGTAGAGGTGCACACAACCCAGAGAGTCCAAGGATCACTACATAACAGAGAAAGTAGCAATTTTGGGCTGTAACATTGTAGTCGGGCATCCTTTGAAGGACAGAGGATAAGACTATGCATAGGTGTTTCAGCTTGGGAGTCTCTCGCGAGTCAACTTCAGAAAGGTTTGGTGGAATAACCGATGTAAAATGCCATTCGTGACGACTCGAAAGCTCATGTAACACCGGGTCATCCACACTCGCCATTGAGGCAATCAAGTTTGTAGAATGTCGCCGCGGACCTGGCTCTTGTTCTGGACTGGCGAACCGATTGACTGGAGTAGGATCAAGAACCTCCGAACCCTCCAATCGCTCCCAAACTTGCACTCGAAACGCACTATTTCCTGGAAACCCTAGATCAAAAACGTTCAAGGCGAGAGTCTCGGTTGGTGTCTGAGGACGATTGACTTTGCCGAGCGTTTCAACTCTTATTCTGTACGTTCGGTTGTTGTGCTCTACTTCGAAGAGGAGGAATTGATGATATAGTGGCCAGCTGTCTTTCTCGAACCAATCGAGGCGCGTGATTGACGCTAACTGAAATTCATAGTTGTTGAGAACCATGCTACAGAACTGTTGTGCGGGGAAAGTGCCGGTGGGAAACGGTGTAAGCGCATCCACTGTTGTGCGCACAGAAGCTACGTAAATTCAATTAACATGCTACATGCATGTATGATTTTACTAGAGTAGACTTACGAACACGAAACTCCGCCGAAGATGCTTGGAGAGGTAGGGGCGTGGCTGGCTCAGAGCCAAAAGCACGAACCGCAAACGGAACAAAACTGTCATTTCGTTCTGAAGAGCGAGGCTGAAAAACACGTTCCATGTACACCAGCCAACTATCAACAATCAAGAGGGCAACAGCAAGTATGGTGGGCGAGGCTGAAAAAACAATCGGCAAATGAACACGAACTAGCCACATTTAATGGTTTGAAAGCAAAAACATCTGGAGGTGGCTGTCGGAAATAAAACATCGGACAAGCGCCAAACGTCCGCCTTTCCCCAATTAGGCATAGAGCCCTCGGTGTTTGGTTCGAGAAAACTTCGACCCGACAAAATGAGCATTGTCGGAGCCGAGAGGACGTTGTGCTCAAACACATAGCTATGAGGTGCGCGTTTCCCTCTGCCAAATAGAACAGGAACAACAACATGATATTTTGTGTACGGCCATAAACACAAGTGCAACGGACAAGTCCATCAAGCTAAAAGAAATCCAGCCCGAAGCATGCTGTCTGTCCAGATCACTATCACCTAGGAATGAGAAGAACACCAGGAGCAAAATGGAAAGAGTGGTCGCAGTTTGTATCAAAAAAATCTCTGAAAGGGGGGTTAAATACAAACACAAAATGGACAAGACTTGAGACAGAAATAAATAAATAAAAGTAGACAACAGACAACAAATGCCTAGTCGACGAGACAGAAGCCAAAACGACTAATATATACAGAGAAACGAGTTTCTTGCTGGTTCATTGACCAATACATTGTACGCTTGTGGATAAGTTGGCGAAAATGGACTGGATATCCAAGATCTTTCAATTCGTCACAAAAGGTGTCGGTTTATCGGAGTTCAGAGAAGATTTTACCATTTATGTTACATCAAATCCAGGTTGGATAGAAGGGTGCATATACTAGGGTAATTGATATACAGAACTGACTCAATCAAGGCAACGAGCCTGGTTCGTCTTGTTGGTCTGGTTTAGGAGCAATACATGTGTCGTAGATGAAAACTAATGGCACAGATAAGAACAATAGCGGCAGGCCACCGAGGACCGTGCCAAGTACCATAACACAAATACACACCTTGGAGGGAAGAGCCAAAAGCGACCAAAAAACGGATGCGCCAGGGCGAACGAAACGGAAAAGAAGGGGGCCATCACAGTAGCTTGGCGGAATGGGCCACTTGGTTGGGGGTGGCAGTCCTATCATACCGAGAATAACATGCAGATATTAACGAGGTTGAGCACGACATTTGGTATCAACTTACCAATGTCATGGAGAACTGTGTCTCTCGTCCTGATTAAGCGCATCGCGTGTAATTTTAGCCAGTGCCTGCCCCACGTCACGCATATACCAAGCCCCAAAAGAAGCGCAATGCCAGCGACTGGTTGTAAATACATAAGGGGCAGGCTAGTAGCCACCAAGAAACAACAGCAAACTTTAAGTGCTTCATCAAGTCGCCGTAGGGCTAACGAGTACCGCAAGTCTCTAGAATATGGCCCGCAGGCCATCCGATAGAGATGGACACTCGGTGTTCCGTCAACATGTAAGACGCACGTGGTAGCACCCAATAGGCGAGATTTCGGACTCCAGAGCAAACGATAGCAAGGCACGTCGACAAAAAGGCAAGAATCAAAGTATTCTGCACGGAACGTCCAGATCAAGCGTGGCAGAGGAGCGCACAACCCAGAAAGACCGAGGATCACTGTACGGCACAGGAAATAGCAATTCTGCGTCCGGACATCGTAATCGGGTACCCTCTGAAGGATACACCACAAGATCATGCACAAGTGACCCACTTTTGGAGTCTCTCGAGCGTCTATCTCAGATAGATCGGGTGGAACAACTGAAGTGAAATGCCACTCGTTGTGATTTGAACACTCGGCCAACAATGGATCATCCACGCTCGCCATTGATGCAATCACGTTTGCCAAGTAATCCTGTAAGATGGAAGATCTTTGATGCGACCGAGGCAACGAGTCGGCCGGAGCAGAAGCTGCAAGATCGGGACCCGTTGATTGCTCCCAAACTTGCACCTGAAATGCGCTGTTTCCCGGAAATCCAAGATTAAGAACACTTAAAGCAAGAGTTTCGGTCGATGTCTGAGGACGTTTAACTTTTCCGAGCGTCTCTACCCTTAACCTGTACTTTCGGTTGTTGTATGCGACTTCAAAGACAAGAAACTGGTGATAGAAGGGCCAGCTATCCTTCTCCAACCAATCGACTCGTGTGATCTTGGCGTGCCAAAAGTTGCGTCTCCTAAGGACCATGTTACAAAACACCTGGGCGGGGAAAATGCCAGTTGGGAAGGACGTAGATGTGTCCGCTATCGTTTCTATGGGAGCTGTGTTTCAATCAGCATCACGCAAGTCCGTTAAACTCGCTAGCATAGACTTACGAACTCGAAATCCTGCAGAAGAGGCTTGGAGCGGAGGGGGCATCGCAGACTCAGAGGTAGATGCATTCAGAAACGGAAGCGGGCCGTTATTTCGTAGCCAGGAGACGAGCTGAAAGATACGTCGCATTTATACCAGTCAACCAACAATAGCTGCGTGGTGGTTAGAACTAAAGTAACCGCAGATGGGGGTGGAAGAAAGGGTTGCCCGTTGCATAGACTGAAATTACTCAAGCATATAAGGCATACCAATGGTGTTTGTTTAACATCACACAGGCTCCTCAGTTGGTTTGATTAAAAGTGCTCATGATGAAACAATCGGCCTAGTAGTAGATTTAGGAAGCGTGTGAATCAACCTGTACTGCCTAAACGGCATTGCGCGACTATACAGAGCTCAGGTGGTTCTAAATGTGGGAGACGGCCAAGCCACAACGTTTAAGAATCTTCGGATTTTTCGGATTCGTGACCCGCTTTGATGTCGTCTCGGATAACGACCAAGTCGAGGGTTAGCATACATCTAGTTCTTTCAACTTGTGTGCCCCAGGTACCCCTCGTACGACCGTGAGATACACGTTCCCTCTTGCCAGTCAAAAAATAGAGATAACAAAACGAAATAATTGTGTACGCTAAACACAAACACAACCAACAAAGTCCATCAAAACGAGAACAGAAAATCCAAACCGATACACACAGTCCGTCCAGATCACTATCACTTATGGATAAAAACATGCCGGGAATCAAAAAAGGGAGGCACAGCCATCAAGAAGTTATAAAGGGGGTGGGATCGAAAAATGGGGGGTAACGAGACTGAGACCGAGACCGAGAAACAAAAAAAGACACTAGATGACAGATGCGTAGCCGACCAGAGCAGGCTAAATAAATATAGAGACACGAGTTGCTTGTTGGGTTATGGATCGGGACATTGTATGCGTGTGGATGGATGGATGGATGAAAATGGACTAGTTCTTCAAAATCTTTCAGCTATTCAAAAAAGGTGTCGAGGTTGGACCATCGAGTTTTGCTGGTTGGTCGAGGTTGAACGGCGAAGCTCGATCATGTAGTCGCCAGGGTTGTCGGATTTACCGCTTAGTGGTAGCAAACCCAAACGAAGCAGCACGGTTCAAAGTCATCCGTCCAAACGCTCCAGACTTCCCACCAAGCAACCCAGGCCTCAGATAATTCGCAGCAGACGGCGGACAAGGACTAATCTCGTTATCCATATCCGCAATCGAGTCCCCGTCCTCATCAAGCGTCGACAACGAGCCAGCATGACCATGAGCAGGCCGGGAAACAGGTGCGCTATTCCGACTCGACGAAGATGAAGACCCGCTCGAGACGGCACGTTGACCTTGGGCAATGGCAGCAGCCGCAGCTTGCTTCTCGCCATACGTATACGACTTGGTACGTTCCCATCGACGGAAGTTGTTCAGGTCGCTATGTCGCGCACGGAGATGGACCGGGTCGTCCATCCTGACGTACGAAAACGGAGGCTCGACCTGGCTCGGCTTCTCTTTATAGTACCGACAGAACCCGCCCTCCATGATGTACACCTCGGGATAATGGACCTTTGGATACACATGGCTGTTCAAGGCGCGATCACGTGAACGGAGATGTTTGGCGCTGTAAACAAACATATACGCGTCAATAACCTAAATGCGCGACATGCGAAATGAGAGACTTACAACGTAGGCGCACGCTTGACGCTAAACTCGCAATGGAACACCAACACGTCCTTTTTGCCAATGTCGTTGCTGCGACTAGGTTCGGGCTTTTCACCACCCAAGAGGTAATCCTCGATCGCCTGAGTCGTGTTGAGGTTGATCGCACCAGGAATATGTCCACCCTCGTATTCATAGTCAAACCGACAGTCGATGACCGTATACGAATTGATATCAGAGTCGAAATGCCCAGCGAGGAGGTCATCCAACGTATCGCAATTGATCCGCATCAACCCATCTTCCCGAACCTTGTAACAAGGCAAGACCTTTCCGTCCGCCTCGTTGTCCCCAAACCCAGGAATTCCCACACGTGTAAGCGGGCTGCTCAGGTTCGGTTTCGACTCCACCTTGGGGCGCGAAGGAAGGAGATCTCGTCGGAGCGTCGGAGCAGCTTTGCGTGATGCGTACGCACGCGCAGGGCTCCCGTCGAGCTCTTGCGAATCGTCCGAGCCTAGATTGCCCATGGTGACTGGGCTACCCATCATCAGCGCCGAGCTGGTCACACAAGCTGAAAAGGCGCGACGAGTCGGTTGGAGTGCACCTGGTCTGGTCAGAGCATTCTTCGAGTTGACACTGTCAGATACAATAGCAGAGAGCACAGGGCGACGAGGTGCGAGTGATCGCTTAGGCAGGGGCTGAGCTTGAGCAAGACTTCCAAACAGGGACCCTTGGCCGCCGGTAGTTGCGGAGCGCTCGAACGGCCTTCCGAGACCGATGCCGGGACCGGGACGAATAGGCCGAGAGGGTGAAGTCGGAGGGGAAGACGAAAAGATGACTGCCTTTTCAGGTGATGGTGCCCGCCCGGATCTTCTCAGCTCCTCTTGCTGGGCATGCTCAATCTCCTCCTCGAGATCAAACTCGGCAAACTCTTCGGGCTCAGGCGAGTGACGCTTTTGGGCGCTATGGGCATTCGGGGACGAGGACTCGAGCACGGGCGAACTAGGCTGGAAGAACAACTCGTTGAGTTCCGATGGTAGTTGTCCAACCGGAGAGCTGGGGGCAGTGACACTGTGTGCGACCGACACATCTCCATCGAGATCCATCTCAACGTCCATATCATCATACGAGATCGATGTATCCCACGCTACGGGCGCAGCGGCAGCTTCAACAGCAGGGCGGGGCTTCTAAAGTCACGCGACACAACGCGTCGGTGAGTAACAGCGCGTCGAAATATGACGTCACGCGATCAACTTACCTCGATCGTCTTGGGCGGATCAATCATCGTCTGGCTACGGTTGCGACCCATCTTGGGTCGACTGGGCGTTGCGGATATTTCAGGAGTTGGTTCAGGATTCTGAGTCCAGACCGAGGGCAGTGCTGAGCGCATACGGGAGGCGTTGGACTTGGACATGCTGGCGCCTCGTTGGGAGTGTGGAGACGTGCTACGCGTTGATTTGAGCGTGCTGGGCGCGTGGAGACGTGATGAGACCGTGTTGTTGTTAGAAATGTTGGCGACGTCTTGGCCGAATCCGCGAAAGAGCTCTTGAACAAGGGCGCGTCCAGACAGGCCTTTGGTCGACGCAAGACGTTCCGAGGGCGAGATGACACGCATCGTCGAGGCTATACGGCGCGGCGCAGGTGAGATGTCCATTGGCACGGGCGAGGAGGGGGCCCGGCGTTGTGTAGGTGGGTGCAGCATAAAGTAGGAGCTCGCTTGCTGGTCGTTGGAGCGGAGAGGGGGCGACGAGGGGGCAGATCCAATGGACATGTTGGCCATGTCGAGGTCACACTCGACGTCGGACAAGAACGGGTGGTCGCCGTCGACAAAGCGGTCGTTGTGCTGGGGCTCGGCGATGACGGGAATGCGGGGCGCCGCAGCGTACGTAAATGACGCCTTGGACGAGCTGCGCGGGCGGATGGTGAACACCGAGGAGGGTGCCGAGGACGGAGGAAGGAAAGCAGAAGCCATGGGGTGCTGATAGATCGATAGCCTAGGAGGGCTAGATATAGACAGGGGGCACAGCTAGGCAGCTAGGCCTCGCTTTTATGGCAGGTGGTGGGGCTTAGCGCGTATGTTGGTTGGATGTGAGCTACAGAATGACGATCAGCAGTGGGAAAAACACCAAACAACCACTCATAAGCACGCGGTCCAAGCAACCTAGGGTCGCGACGCCAGCGCGACGTTGGCCCGGTCCGAGGCACGTAATGAATCGCGTGGGACGAAGCATCTATCACAAGGGATCTTTCTTACCTGCCGCTTTCAAACCAGAGACGTGCCTATGGCCACTCGGGTCAGCTATCCCTAATCTCGAGACAAAACTTTTCAAACTCACAAATTCGCTGTTGTGGTCAAGTTGATCTATGAAAAGATCTTTAGCTTGGCTCTGTGCCTGCCGATCCGCCTGGACCGCACTTGGACTCACGATTCGCAAAACACGCGCGCAACAGAACGAGCGAGTGAGAGAAAGAACGACGAAGCAAGGGGGGAGCGAACAGGTCGTCTCGTGCCGCTCCGGCTTTTGTTTACTCAACAGGGTCTCGATCCGCGACAAATATCGAACATTTCCTTTTCTGAAACTTTACACTATTTCTGCGCCCTGTCTGATCTCGGCGTTACATCTACCGGGAATCACATTGAAACCCAGCGGTTGTATGCATAGAAAAAGGAGAAAGAAAGAAAATAGATGATGTGCTCATATACGTCCATCTACCTTTTCCATGACATCATCTCAGAACATTGACCACGCTTGAGAATCTTCCTAGATGACGCCCCACCAACACCGTTCGGTCGCGAACATGACGCGCCAATTTCAGCGACTTTATTTGTCCCACTCAAGCGCGTGAACTGACCCTTTGTCAGCCGCGCAAAAAGGAACACGGGCGTCAATCTCTCCTCACCTCGACCTCGAGTCCCGCATACACCGGACTAATCAACGACCGATATTACAGCCAGGCGGGGCGGGAATGATCCCACTCCATGTATCGAACCGGACAGCCTATGTCTGGTCTGTCGATGGTACGTTGAAGTAAATTTCGGCTTTAAAGTGAGGAAATCTTACTTTTGTTCTTGGTATAGATATTGCCACCCTTCGAACGGAGTATAGGATGTGCGGGACTTTGACCGGGACACTTCCTTCGATCTCTCAGCAGAATGTGTTCCTTGGCATACCTCTGGCTTTACTCCCGGAAGAAGTCGTTACGCTAGTCGATACAGGTACACCTACCATCCCCCTATCTTTACTTGATACATTGTGTTTAACGATTTGAACCCGAACAGGGAACGCATACATCATAGACGATTCTGAATCCCACTCTCAACCCACTCGCGAACAACTCGAAGCATGGGTAGAAGCACGTAAAGCAACGATCGCAGATGAACTCAAAGAACGAGATGCAGCAGCCCGGGCAATAGTCAAAGTCGACACGAGCGACAAGGCGCAAAAGAAACGAGAGGCGAGAAAGGCTGCTAAACAGCAACCTCGGCCAGAAGGAGAGGAACTCGTTCCTATTTCGACTGACTTGCCGAAAAATGCTCCGACCGAGTCACTCCAGCCGCATACGGTTCACGTTCCAAGTGTATCTTCGTCCCTCCCTTGGTATGATGCCAAAACGTACCATAGTATCTCTGAAGCACGTGAAGCTGGTATATGGATATACCCCTCAGACGAGAAAGAACGAGCCGAATGCGCTGTATTTCGAGATTTATGGGAAAAGGGGAATTATCTTGGACCAGGGATTAAATTTGGAGGGAACTATCTCGTCTATCCCGGTCCGTATCTTTCCTTTCGTATTCCATGCAGGACAACTGATCGAGTTTATCCTCAGGCGACCCCCTACGCTTCCACTCGCATTTCGTAGTCTCAGTCCACCCCTCAAAAACATCCACAATCCGTCCAATGGACATCGTAGCATTTGGACGCCTAGGCACAGCAACAAAAAAAGTACATCTCTTGTGTGGGTACGACGACGAAACGGGCGATGTATCATACTACTCGATTGAATGGGCGAGCTTTGGTTAAACTCTCCCCTTCTTAATCCATCTTTTTGTTACGCACTCTAAGCCCCTGTCCCTGTCGACCTCGATACCCAACACCTTCTTCAACGCTTTCCATTCCGCTCACGGTATGAGCTGCACTTGGTCTTCTAGTTCTCCTTCCGCCCGTTGTGAAATCCAATATGTTTGCGACTCGGTCGTTTAGCCAGATGACGGGTGCGAAGAATGGGATTCGAATGGGGATGAATGGGGAGGGGAATGTGGGCTCTGAGGTAGTGTCGTATTCGGGGGGTGGGAGGGGTTGGTATGGGTTGTCTGGCTTGGGTTTGGCATACATTGCCATTATTATGTACTATTTTTTGTGAGTATGTGAGGGTGGAAAGAGTAAGGGGGACGTACGGCCGGATAGACGAGGGCAAATACTGCTGCGTTTGCGAGACTCGAGCCGCTCATGCACATTGCGGTTGATGGGAGGCCTGTCAATAATACATTTATAAGTATAGGAGGGGTTTATGTTCAAGGAGGGTCTCACCAAAGGCTAAGAAGTACGCCCATCGCTCCTCTTCGTGTCTCACACGCTCACGCAATTTCATTCCCCTCGCAATCCACATGAACCTGTCCACGTATTCTTGTTAGCTCTGTATAGTGCATCACTTGGACGCTTGGCTCTCACTCGAAGCAATAAAACCTGTTAACCTGTCAGCCAAACTCAACCAAAAAGGGAAGGGCTCTTCACGTACGCGTCAATCCAGCATACAAATATAAATGCCGCGGCTGGTCCCAGTACGGGAACGTACGACAGTACGAGTGAGATAAACATGTAGGAAAAGATGAGGATGAATCGGTATGCCGAGGTTGCAATCGTATTAAGCATCCTACATAGCTGTTAGTCTCGAACCTTTGGAATAAGGAGATACGAATGAGCGACTTGCCCACTAAAACCACCTGTGGTCGGCGCAGTACTACGTCCATGTTGAAGCTGGAAGGTCTTCTTCGCGATCGAGTTGGAGAAGCTGCTCTATAAGGGGGCAGGTAGCTCGTCAGAAAAGCTATGTATATTTGAGCTTGCCCTTACTCACTCACATTCAAGTAAAGCGATACTCCAATAACTGGGAGGAGCCAAAAGACCGTGTAGAGTGAACCAAAATTTCTGTGTAGCCACCTATCTTGTTTGCTTGCGAGTAGTGGGACAAATATAAGGTCGAGTGTATAGATGGACGCCAAAGATAACGAGTTGAGAAGCAGAGATTTGAATACTGCAAATGTCGAGTTAGTTTATGTCGATTCACATGCCATGCATGGCTCACGAACCATTTGAACGGACTTCGGCATCTCTTTAGGATAAATTGTTAAATCACAACAAGAACAGAAGGGCCGAGTGACACTTACTCAATTATAATTCTCACAACCCGGTCCCAA
>JAYRCO010000005.1:0-109125 GCA_037042815.1 Ceratobasidium papillatum
AGCGATCTCTTTCTTGGCCGCCGCATTACTCATACCGCTCTCCTTGGCCTGTACCGAAAGTACCACGAATGCAAGGGGTATTTCTCCAGAGAATTCATCAGGCAACCCGATCACTCCTACGTCGTCAACAAGTGGACTATTGATCAAGTGTCCTTCGAGTTCGGCGGGCGCAACTTGGAACCCTCCAACCTTGATAAGCTCTTTGAGTCGATCAACAATGAAGATCTCTCCCGACTTGTTGATAACGACTTCGTCGCCACTGTGCACCCAGCCATCAACGAAAGTTTCTTTCGTACTAAGGCAAATTCATATCTGTTCGATTGATATGAAGTAGGTTTACTCACGCTGCCTCGTTGTTCTCATAGCGCAGAGTCATTTGAGGTCCGGCCACGACCAGTTCGCCAGGTTCGTTGTATCCAGCAAGCGTTCCATCTGTTTTAATGATCTTGATTTTGGTGTCCGTGATTATATGCCCAGCACTACCGGCTACTCCTCCGGTGCCAGCTTGCTCTAAAGGAACCATAGTAACAATGGACGCTGTGCGCATATACCCATCCTTGAGTCAAATTTCTTACTCGGAAGTAGCTCGTTGACTTACATGTCTCAGTCATCCCTGTCGAAAACGTTTTTAGCAAAGAGGATAAGCTAGAACGTGCCTGTGTTTTACATACCGAACGCTTGTCCAAAGCTAACGTTTGGCATCACTTTCATGAACTGGGCAGTTAATTCAGGAGACACAGGAGCTGCTCCAGAAAGAGCAAAATGACAGTGCGAAAAGTCGTAGTCCTTTGTTGCTGGATGCTAGAAAAACGATTAGGAGTAAGACAACGACCCTTGCAAAATAAAATGAAATCTAAACAAACTTTGCAAAATAAAACAATTTGTGGAGGAACTAATCTATAGAGTAGTCAGCACAATGCATTGGGCTGAAAATAATCTGCCTACGAGAGATGCGTTATGCGGTATTTCACAATGCTCTTGAGCATTTTAACATAGTTAAACTTGGGTATAACCACTAAAGGCATCCCAGCAAATAGTCCAAAGAACATCTAAGTCTGATAAGATGAAGTCGAAATAAGTCATCGAATTAAGGCGACCTACCACATAGACGAGACCATATATATCTTAAACCCCATCAGAATATTAATACAGAGGACCCAAACGAGGGACTGATGCTCACGAAACATTGGCAGGACGCCGAGGTTGACATCCCCTTTGCGATACCGTGCTTTATCAGAGGAGAGAGTGGGGTCATTAAGCCTAACAAACGCCGCATTTTGGATAATGTTGGAGATGACAGCGTAATGCGGAATAACTACAGCCTTGGGCTTGCCAGTAGTTCCACTGCCAAAAAGATTTATTAGCCGCCCAGCACATCGTGGCATGTTGCAAAAAAAAACCTTGAGAACGAATAAAATGCCACCTTGGTTTTGTTCTCGCCGGGGGTTAGTTTTTCCTCTTCAAACGACCTAGGTGAAGCAAGACCTTCTGTGATTGGGGGTTAATGAATAGTCCAGCGCACAATTGTTGAACGAGTTGGTACGTACCATTCACAAGTTCGTCTACATCGAGTATTCTAACTGGAGGAGGCTTATGGTTTACGCCCATCAGTAATACAATCCGCTCTTCGTGAAGACCAGCTCTCTTAGCCGCCTTCAATGCGATGTGCGCATTGGCTGGGTGTATGAGTAACAACTTCGACTTCGTCGCCTAGGTATGACAAGATTGACAGATAGAATCATAAACGGCCTGAGTCGACACGTACCTCCAACTGATATACGAGCTCATCTTCCGTATAACCGGGGTTCGCGCAGGACACAGTTAGGGACAATCTATGTGCTGCCCAAACTGCTATAGGATAGTCAACGTTGTTTGGTGAGAAGATACAGACTAGCGTATACAAAATTTATTAATTTGCGGGTCTATTTCGACTATCATGCACTCACCAACGTCGTCTTCAACTGAGAAAATGGCGCAATCAATCAAACATTGCCGCTTAAAAGTAACAATGCATACCAATGTCCGGCCAACGACGTCTCACCGCATTGGCTAGCCCCCATGTTCGGGCACGAATCTCCTCATAGCCAACGCCTCGACCTGTCTCATCTTCGATTAGCCAAGGGCTGTTGGCATCGCGAACAGGGCGTAATGGATGGGCATAATCTAGCATAAACTGAGCAACTGTTAGATCCGTGGGTGGGGAACACGCCTCATTGAGGGGAGGAACTAGCGAAGAAAAGGTGCCGTCTGGGTTTCGAGACATTGAAGGGAGAAGTGGAGTTCCACGATAACTCTCAGATGTCGTGAACCCTTATATCTGGTTGAGCTAGATTGCCGTACACTAAACCTTATCAAGGTTCTACACGCTGGCGGTTTGAAACCGTGTCCAATCTGGCCAACTAAGCGTGTGGATGTCGCTTTGTCCGATGTGCCTAAAATGGTCTCGCTGATGACTAAAACATCAAAGTCAACCCAAAATAATACAGAAGCCTCTGTGTAGAGCGGGGAGCTGAGTAGAGATTTTATTGATTGAAGAAATCAACGAGACAACTGAAATACGTCGTGACATCTTCTGCAAAGCGTAGAGTTTTCGTCTTGAGTAGATTGGGGCGCTGTCCATTTCCAGCACCGTGAACATTTGGCCCCGTTGGAGGGTTTGACGCGAATAGTTATATTGTCTTCACCTATTCTCTGAACCGTTATACGAAACACAACGCAGGATTCGTGTTGAGACGCACCGACTGTGAGCTTTTGATCAGCATACATCCAAGGATGATTGCCCGAAGACTCTCCATCTAGGAGCAGAACATCCGAAACAATGAAGATCGGCGAGAGGAAGTCGACTAGATTCTTTGTTTTAATAGCCATTAAGGGGGTTGGACACGTTTGATGACTTACTCTCTCTGCGGAGGACCCTAGCTATGGGCCCATCCGTGTGTATAAAAATCTCTACTTGAGCTTCTAATGCACTTTTGAGCTGTCTGAATTAGAGTATAAGTGGCATAGTCATGAGGGGAGTAAGCAAAGCCGTACTTTTCTTGTCTCACGCGCTCCAGAGCCTCCAACACGGCCATACGAACGGCGAGTACGGCCTGCATATCATTCTCGGATTCAACATTCTTGAAATCTTTGGACTAAATAACTCTTGAGTAAGAAATTGGTACTAGTCGAGGGAATACTCACTACAACATGCCAGCCAGATTGGAAGGCGCTAGTCGAACCTGAAGGTGAGATATGCGCATGGATTTCTTCAGCGAGGTGGGGTAGAATCGGGGCTACCACACTAGACAGCACCCTCAGAATCTAGATGTTTTCAGAAGTAGATTATAGTTGGAAGAGGCGATGCATACCTCTTGTAACACTACTACAGTAAGCTCTCTGGTAGAGCTAGTAGAAGATTCGGCATATAGAGTGTCCTTCATGATATCAAAATAAAACGACGAAAGGATATTGTTCGTAAAAGCAGAAACAGAATGTACCACTGATTAACCAGATTCAGCAAATGTCAAGCCATAGAATGATATAGTACCTCACCTTTTTGGAAGTTATAGGTTGAATACGCTTCACGGGTAGTATTTTCGAGCATATATAACTGATGCATTACATATCGTTCGAGCTACGATAAAATGTCAGTCGTATATTCGTCTACCTACCTCAACACTCACTAAACCGAGGTCTGCGTGTCTTAAATTAGGCGTACCCTCATTTGAGGCGGGGCCAATATTGCCTAACACAAAACGTGCCGAGTTCCGAACCTTGCGGAGCGTCTCTGCCGCTTGTGCAAGTACAGCTTGGCTAAGCGATACGTCCTTCCCGTATTCAACGGTTGCTACCCAAAGCCTGAGAACGTCAGCTCCGTACGCGGGCTCCAATTTTTTATTCTATGGCAAGAAGGTGTAAGCTTGGCGAGTGCTACTATCAGCGACGGCCTCACCTTGCCACCATGGATTATATCCATCGGACTGATGACGTTTCCTTGACTCTTGCTCATCTTCTTTCCTTTGGCATCCAAGACAAAGCCATGTGTAATCAATGTTCCATACGGCGCTCTTGGTTTCTCCCCTTGGTTCGCACAGCTCACAGCCGTCAACAGCAAGCTTTGGAACCACCCTCGGTGCTGATCGCTTCCCTCCAAGCATACATCGACAATAAGTCCATCCCGAATGTTCAAGTCTCGAATAAGCGACCATGAGGAGCCACTGTCAAACCAGACATCAATTGTGTCTGTCCCCTTTCGCCATACACGCCCGCTCGACTTCTCGGAGGGGGGTATGAAATCTTCGACTGGACCATCCCACCAGTAGTGCATCCCTTTCTCGCGTAGAACAGAAATGATATGGCCGAGTGATTCGGGTGTAAGCAAAGCTTCGTCAGTTTCAACACAGTGGAGCGCGGGTATCGGAACCCCCCAGGTGCGTTGCCGAGAGATGCACCACTCTGAACGCTCACGAGTAAATGCTTCAAGACGAGCACGAGCTTAGAACCACCAGTGTCAGTGTACGATATCTGACCGATGAGTCTCTTAGAAGCTTACAGACTTCAGGGTAGAACTTGACGTCCTTAAGAGCTTCGAGCGCAGCACCCTTGATAGCATCCAAGTTCGTAAACCATTGCGATGTCGCTCTGGAACCTCTCAATCAGGTGGATCTTGTTGAGCTAGCCTAAGAACATACCTCAATATGACAGGCTTTTTTGTTTTCCAGTCATATGGATATCGATGCCTCAACGTCTCTTTCTTGACTAGGACACCCATTTCCTTCAGGATGCGGAGAGTTTCAATGTTTCCGCCTTCGAGTACTTCCTTTCCAACAAGCCTCGCCCAAGGCTGACCGACTTCGTTAGTAAATTTACCTTCGCCATCAACCGGGCAAAGTATATCGCTATCCTTCGAAGCAAGGCGCCAAGCAGCGTAATCTTCAGCACCGTGAGCTGGCGCCGTGTGCACAAGCCCAGTGCCTGATTCGCCGGTAACATGTTTGGCAGTGAGCACAGGAGATACGGATGTTCCAAATATCGATTTGTAGGTTGTTCCGACTAGCCCAGCTCCTATATGCGTACTTGTTTCAGTAAACCGGCCGGCGACAGTCCAATAGCCGGCTTACCAGAGACTTTCCCTAATAGCTCTATATCATATCCCAAAACTTTTTCTTCTACTAGTTGTGAAAGTCGATCCGCCGACACTATCACCAACTTGCCACCCTGATATCGCACCAAGCAATAGTCCATATCCGAATGCACCGCTATGGCCATATTTGCAGGAAGAGTCCATGGTGTCGTAGTCCATATCATGAGCGAAGGAGAGGGAGACCCAGGGGGGACAAGCTTTTCCAAACCAGCTGAAGGCTTATGAACCTCAAAGTTCACGTAGACGGACTGAGACTTGTGATTATCAACATATTCAAGCTCTGATTCAGCGAGCGCAGACAAAGATGAAGGGGACCAATAAACCGGACGGTGACGTCTTGATATCAGACCTATAAGTAGCGTTCGATATCAGTTAACAAGCTGGTTTTGTAGAAACTGGCAACGTATGTCTATATGACAAACCTTTCTCGACCATCTTCTGCAAAACCTCGAGTTGACGCATCTCGTATTCATGGTCTATCACGGATCAGCCCATAGATATGTGTTTGTCACAAACTCATACCTAGTGTGCGATAGCATCCGTCACGCGACCAATCCGCCATGATACCAAATTGTTGAAACTCCTCCCGTTGTCTCTCAATCTCGCGTAGAGCGACCTCGTGAGCGGTGGATCTGATGGTCGTCGAAGGAATAGTACGTGCATTTCCCTTGATATTCGTTTCCCGCCCATCAGAAGAATCAAGTCAATAGTATAATGAAACCCAACCTTGAGCTCTTGTAATGCCTTATCCTCGATCGGAAGCCCATGACAGTCCCACCCAGGCATGTAGCTAGGGACTAAATGGTTATTTTAGTGGATTCAGAACAGAGAGATAACGGACTGTACTCGATAGCCCTGCATCACATGGAATCGGTTTATGATATCCTTGAGAATTTTATTCAAAGCATGCCCTAGAAGCAAGTGAACATTAACATACACTTTCTCAGCAATAAATTACATAAGAACATACCACAGTGCAGACTCCCATTAGCATAAGGTGGGCCGTCATGAAGAATGAATGTCTTCTTTCCGTCGCGATTCTCCCACTTTGTAAAGATGAGTCCCATAAAGCGACTTAACATTCACTAGAGCGCACAGACCTGCCATTTATACAATTCTTCAGTAGTCTTGTTTCTATATGGTACCTCTCGCTGTGATGGATCAGCCCAGAGTGGAAATGTCGTTTTTGGCAGCAAGAGTGTCTTAGCAAAAGCGTTCTGATCTTGCTTGTTGTGAGGCAGTGATACATTTATTGATTTCGTGCATCCTAGTGATGGTGGCGCATGACGAGCTTGAGCGATGCGCAGAGTCGCGAGAAGCGGACGATGGCACGGGGGTCGGTGCATCGATCGATGGGTTGAGGCCCAGAGCTAGCAGGTATGAAGCACGTAAGTATGGCCAATATTTTCCGGATGGATTATTTTGATTTAATTACTCTAAGAAAAAATGGAACTAATATGGTTGAGAGTAAGTGATCGGAGTTGAAGTTTAGATGACTGATTCACACGTGATCATTGTCAAAACAAATCCCGCCATCAACTAAAGTCCCGAAAATGAATTAATTATGATACTCTCTGAGATACTCGCGGTCTATCGGCGTAGTTATCTCAGCAGTTCTCATGAGATCAGCTGTTTACTTTTACTCTGTGGCTCTTCTTTGTTTACCATGTCCGGGTGGCGATCCCAGCCACGTGATCTGGGGGCTGATATTTATCAACCATGTCATCTTCGCTTGTACGATTTGCTCTGCGATCTCGAGTGCCTCTCTCCGCCCATAATATATTTCGTAACTCACCTCAGACTGTGGTGTTATATCGTCACTATGCCAAGAATCACCGTAAAGGGGCCTCTTCGGTCAACGCCCCCGTTCCGGACGCTGTGGAAACTCATACCGACTTTACACCTCCCCGCGGCTCCAAGCGACACAAATCGCAACATGAGGACATAACTCCTACTGCGCTCGCAGAAGAAAACGAGGTAGTACAACAAGCTAGTCAAAAGATGGGTGCTACTCTGGAGTGGTACAGGCGAGAACTGGCGCAGATGGAGACACGAGTCAGTGGTCGCGTGATGCCTTCATTGCTAGATCCTGTACGAGTCAGGCTCAAGGGCAGTGAAGGGTCAGCCTTGAGATTAGACGAGGTTGCAACTGTTGGGGTTAGAGATGGGAACGTGCTGGTTATCACGGTATTCGACGAAGCGGTATGTCTCTCATATCAACCACAAATACCTCTAAAACCGACATCCTACAGAATCTCAAAAACGTAGAGACTTCGATTGTAAGCGCTCAGATACCCAACATGATTCCTCAGAGAGCGGACGCACGTACACTAAGGATCACAGTTCCAAAGTGAGCTTACTCCACTCGCTAGTGCTGCGAACTCACAACTCTCCCTAGACCAACAATGGAAGCACGCCAATCAGTGGCTACTGCTGCGTCAAGAGAAGCAGAAGATGCGAAAGTGAAGATCCGTACTAGCCGCGAATCAGGAATGAAACAACTCAAAAAGATGGGCCATGATAAAAACTCCAAAGTCGCCGGAGACGTCAGTTATAATCTGTTATGTCATTTTGCGTTTCTTGTTGACAATACGTGACTATTGTAGATGCAGAAGACTACAGATCACCATACAAAAGAAATCGACGCAGCTCTCGCCAAGCTGAAGAAATTGGTTTCTACTTAGAACCCACTGGCGCGTCGCTTAAAATCTTTTATATTTGTGGAACTTTATAATCAATTTGTGAACTCAATCCTTTCGCATTGGCTACATCGGTCGTTGCTCTATTCCTGGTTTCCTCTGAATCAGTGTATTGCTTTCTCGAGCACCTGGATCCATCATTTTCTCTGCTTGGTCAACTCCCACAACAGGCAACTTGATCTCTTGGGATGATCCTGGAAACGCGAGGTGTGCAGGCAAGAGTCCAATTTGTGTTAGTACCGATGCTTGGTCCCTATTTAAAATCATGTTAGATAGCACCGAGCGGGATCGCGAATTGTGCCTACCAATAGATGTGTTCGTGGTACAACTTATCGCCGCGAACGTTTACGACAGCAACAAACGGGACACGAACATGCCTCCCCGTTGGTGGTACACCAGGTAGCCTAAACACATTATCAGGGACCAAAATTTAAACGGCCAACAGTCAAACGCACATCCAATCCATTTCCATATCGTGTATGAATTCAAATATAAATTCGTCGACTACTCTGTCGGGTCCGATTGTTCGACTCACGAGGTCCATGCGCGTCGATGCTGGATTGGAATGAATAAAATGGTTCGCATAGAATGAAGTCAACGCGGTGCGCCCGATCCCGCCCGTTAGAGTTGGGATATGGTTCACGTATGGCTCTGCCTGAATGAGTTTTTGTATAGCCTATCTGTAGCTCCTGGGCAAATAAAAACGTACCACCATGGTGCCCATCGTACCCTCCACGTCTCGGCCTTCAAACTCATACCGTGTATGCGCTTCCCATATTGCCTCTATATCAAATATCGGCCTCCCTATATGCGTTCGCAAGAATGTGAGTGTCCGGGTGTGCGCGAGGGTTGCGTAGGCATGGTCGTAACCGGGAGATAAGGGATGAATGAATGAAAATGACGATTCCGACGAACGAAACTCCAATCCAGTTGTAGACCGAACATATTCGTAGGTACCCATTGGGCTGACAGAATCCTTGGGTGTATTTGCTTGATCTGAGGCGCCTTGTGCCAGTGGTTGGCTAACGTCCAAGCCAAAGGTGGAAATGTGTCGGAGCTGTGGACAGGTAATGGCACTTGCAGGCGGGATGTGGGGTTGATCAAAATACACAACCATAGAGCTTATCTCAGAAGGGATATCCAAGTTGCGAGCTATCTCGTTTGATAATTTTGATTCATGGACTGCAAACGCATGAGGTTTATATGTCACAACCCCATTTCTCACAATAAATCACGCACCAATCAGACCAAACCGCTCCCCTTCTCTTTCTGGTTTCGCCTTCAATTCTACGAGTCCTTGGGCTACAAGTCCACTCAAATTCTCAACGTTTGTTTGATCTGGAATAGTGATCGCTAAGACACAAAATCCTTCCTCGGCCCATTTCTGCGCTGGGGGAGGATCTAAATGCAGGGTTCTAGTCCGAAGTTTAGTATCTGGATAGCAATCGGAAAGTATCAGTATCAGTCCTGGACCAGACGTTCTGTGTGTGAGGGGTGACTGATAAGTGTACTGGACGGCCATCAAAGTTGAGTCTAACTTCGAGATTACTTGGCACTGTTCGGTTGTGGATCGAACTTCCTCAGCGCTTTTGATTTTTCTTCTTACGTCCCTCTGTATCCATACCTAGCATACACACGTCTTATGTGCTATTTATGGTGATCAGGCTCTTAATCTCGGACGTCACAAAACGACCATGGTGTTTGCATAATCTATCACTAATTAGATCCTAACGGCTGTGACATCGCGATTCATCGAAGAAGTAATCAATACCAACGCTGCCGTTATCGGCAATCTGTTATGGAAAGCCTCTACTAAATTTAGCTTGTTCTAATAATAGGTGAGTTGATCGCTGCCTCGCGTCGCCCTGTCAGTTCAGAAGTTTAGTTTGATCGACGGATCAGGGTGTTGTTTGTGGCGACATGGCGAAACCTGCTTCCCAAGTCCAGGACAAGCATCCTCCGTGACATGCGGAGTGAGTGTATATACGGAGAAGACTGCTTTTAAGCCGAATTGATTCATAGTATGGATAAAAATATGTCCACACTGTATGAAGAAGCATACAGTATCTACAAAACGGCACCGAACACGAAATTTGGGTTTGGAGTTGTTGATGAACTCAGATACCCAACCTTTATAAAAGATAGGCCACTGGTCTGAGGTTCCAGCAACCACCACATTCCCCATTCCCTTGCCTCTTTTGTTTCACTGTCATGATTGTGTCGTTGGCTGTCGTCGCCCTTGCGGCTGTTGGCCCAGCCCTGTCTCGTCCCACCAGGTCACTTTCCATCCCATTGCACAAGCGTGGTCTTCCTCTGGCTATCAATGGCATTGTCAACCCTGCTGGGCTTGCAGCTGAGATGTCTCGTGTTCAGGCGTAGGTCTTGGATAATTTGTTTGTATTTTCACGTCTAGCTAATCCATTATTGCCGCTAGGAAATACGGCCAGACTCAGGGGAGGAGACTAGAGAAACGCCAGAATGAGCCATTGGTTAACGAGCAAAACGACTTACGTGAGTGCAATCCTACCGGACTAAGCTTCCACACATTGACACTTATACTTAGTATGGACCGGTATCATAACTATTGGTACTGGGGATTCACCTCCAAATTTCAAGATAGACTTTGATACGTGAGCACTACGGTCTACCTTCTCTATTTGTGGTCTTATGTTTCTTTATAGAGGATCTTCGGATTTATGGGTGCCCTCCAAGAACTGTTCGACTTGTGGAGCGCACAGCCGGTACGACAATACCACATCACCAACTAGCAAACCACGATCTGGCAGCTTTTCGATCACATATGGAGATGGTTCGGGTGCTTCTGGGCCTATCTATCAGGATTCTGTTGCCATTGCTGGTGTGGTAGTTACAGAGTGAGCCTTTGTGATTCCATGTTGAGTCACACTAACCTCGAAATAATCACAGCCAAATCTTTTCTGCGGTGACTCAAGAGTCAGGTCTACTTGTCAGCGATCCCAGTGACGGTATCTGCGGGCTTGGCTATCCAAGTATCTCGCAGACGGGCTCGCCAAACTTTGTGCAGAACGCCTTCGCCCAGGGACAAATCTCCAAGCCCGAGTTCAGCTTCGCTCTTACTAATACCAGTGATTCTGAACTTTTTCTTGGTGGCGATAACCCCGGAAAGTACAAGAACTCGTTTACGTGCACTCCTGTGACCGAGCAAAAGTATTGGCGTTTCGATGGCGAGGTCAGGCCCAGTAGCTCGACTCTTCCCACCGAAGCTTACAAAGGTTCTATGATTGGTGACACGGGCACAACGATCCTCGTTGGTACTGCACCTGACGTAACAAAATTCTTTCTTGGAGTCAAAGGCGCAACGCCATGTCTGAGCGTCAAGGAATGTGGTATAGCCTCCGGTTACTGGCAGATGCCTTGCGAGAATGTACCTAGTGTAGTTTTTAGCATCGCTGGGGCGAGTTTTATCATTTCCGCCAAGGCTTTTAATCGTGAGTTCCTTTTATGGCATCTGAGCATACTCGACACTAACTCAATTATCCACAGTTGGATATCTGGAGTCTAAGCCATCGATGTGCGTTGCGGCATTGGCTGAAAATCCAGTAGCCAATACTATTAAAGCCTGGATTATGGGGGACACTCTACTGAAGACCACTTATACGAAGTTCGATATGGGTGGCAACCAGCTTTGTTTCGCTGAGCCAACCTACCCGACTGAATGAGTTCTTACTAGTATCCATTTTGCTACCTTTGTTTGCTAGTTATTAATTTTTGTTTTCCCGCTGTCATCTCAGTAACTTCCGTTGCATTACATACATTCGCATATTTTTTTCATTGTCGTTGTCGGTACATCGCCCCAACCAAACACTTGTCTAGTTTAATCTCGTCTACGCATAACGAAGGATTCTTTAGTCTCGTCGAGAACACGGCTGGCAAGGAGCCTGGTGGCCCGTTCCTCGCTTCGCGTGTTCATCAACCGAGTTGCGGCATATGTTGAATATATGCGGATGTATTGTTTGTTGCATGATTCAAGAGAATTGTTTACTAAACTTAAGCAAGATTGGAGTTGACGACAGCAATACGTAAATGCGTTCGGCATGGGTCTAAGCACGCTAAAAGCGGGAAACAATCTCAAGCTTTATTGCGAATGCATCTCTCGTGTTTTTTTTTTTACCAGTCAAAAATCATCAAATTCTACGTCAGATAATCTACATCTCTATCGTTGACGAGACTCTCCGAGAAGAACGGCTTTGCGAATATCAGAAAAAAGCAGACAGAATGAGAAATTGTTACACGAATCGAGCTACAACGAACACCATCCTCAAGTGCCAAACAGCGTTCAGTCGCGAGTGAAGGAGCCAAAACGTGTGCCTTGTTACATGCACCTACGCGACCGCTTGCCATCTAGACACGGCGAGTCGGCTTGGGGCCGTGCGACGAAGGAGGAGGTGGGGGAGGCTGTAAATGTTGAAGATTGAAGGGGGTCAGCAAGGAGCCTATGCTGGAGGAGCATATTTATCTGACCTTGCTAGAGAAGGTCGGCTTCGGGGGCGGCGGCTTGATGCTCGAAGGGGCACGAGGAGCAAACGAGTGTGGCGGCGGGGGCGGCTGAAACCATATTAATGAGCGGCCTGTCGCATTTATTTGACCTGAAAATAATCTTACCTTGCCAGAGAAGGTAGGCTTCGGCGGAAGCGAGCTCGGGGGAGGCGGCGGGGGAGGCAAGCTCGAGGGAGCACGCGGGACCACCGAGTGGGGTGGCGGCGGCTGCGTATAAGTCAGTAAGTATCCGTACGCTTTCTCGTACTATAAAGACGTACCTTGGGGGAGAACGTGGGCTTAGGAGGAGGCGAGAAGGTTGGCTTGGGGGGAAGCGAGCTAGGAGGAGCGCGCTCTCCAAGCGAGTGAGGTGGGGGAGGCTATGTAGAGTAAATAGTTAGAGGAGATGATTGTTAAACGGGGTCAACATAAGTTATTACCTTGGGGGAGAAGGTTGGCTTGGGAGGGGGAGAGAAAGTGGGCTTGGGTGGGAGCGAGCTGGGAGGAGCACGTTCTCCGAGCGAGTGGGGTGGGGGAGGCTGGATAGAGCAAGCCAAGTTGGATTTCGATGGATATCAGCATGGGGTAAATTCATACCTTGGGCGAGAATGTAGGCTTCGGTGGGGGCGAGAAGGTCGGCTTCGGGGGGAGCGAGCTGGGAGGAGCGCGCTCTCCGAGCGAGTGAGGCGGAGGAGGCTGGATGGGGCAAGTGGAGTTAGGTTCTGACGGCAGTTCGCTGTGGGAGATGAGAATTCATACCTTGGGAGAGAACGTGGGCTTGGGAGGAGGCGAGAACGTAGGCTTAGGAGGGAGCGAGCTGGGCGGGGCACGAGCTCCGAGAGAGTGCGGCGGCGGCGGAGGCTACATAGACGGGACAAGCGAGTCAGATCTAGTGAGAAGACGATTGAGAGGGGTGTGTACATACCTTGGGAGAGAATGTGGGCTTGGGCGGAGGCGGCTTGGGCGATCCAGAAGCCTGACGCTCATGCATAACCTGTATGCGCACTGTTTTAGTCCGCACCGAAAATGCATCAGGCATTCAAACTCACAGGAGAGGCAGCCGCAAGGCCGAAGAAGGCAATGAGAATGGCGAAATTTTTGATTTGCATATTGAAGCTGGTCGGTGTGCTGTAGAGAGTGTTGTACTGCAGTGAAGAAAGACGGCGTACGAGCCCACACTTTTATATCTCACCACCCATAGAGCTACCTTTCGAGCGGCCCGGCTATCCCATCGACAAGTCACCAAGGTAGCGCATACACCCAATTCTGCTCGTGCTGCGCATCATCGACTCCCAGGCGTGTTCTCAAGAAAGACCGAGATTTTTAGGTGAGATAGTGGGGTATTCACTAATCATGGCCCAGAAAGGACAAGAGAACTCCGCCAATGAGCTCGCTTGCGTATCATAATGGGGCCAAACAGTGTCCCATGTCCCAATAGAACGACGGACGCGTAGTAAACAATCGAGTGGTTCTTCCGTCCGCAGCAGGCGAACGAGGCGCACGCATCTCGTGGGCGCTTACCCCTGCAACAACAGGGTCAGGGAACGCTGGTTCTTGGACATTAGATGCGTACCTGTCCATACTGTCCCTTCTCCTGTGAGCTTGCAGCATACGGCTACTCATAATCGTCAACCAGCTCTCCTCCAATCCCACCTGCATTATACCTGTGAATTTCAAACTAGAGCCAAGAGTTGATGATCGGATATCCAAATCACAGTTTAAACCAATTAAACCTACCGACGGTGATAATCATGGCTTCTTGTTCGTATGCACGATCGGTATCCGAGCGGCCCGGGCTGACTTGAGCACGCAAGCGTATTGCGCGTGAGCCTTGGCGCAAACAACCGAGAGCGAGCGGGGGAATAATCGAAGGCTAGTAAGGGATAATAGAAGGTCGACCGGGTAAACGTCTATAGATCACGACGTGGCATTGAAATAAAGTCGGAAGATTGTTCAGGTGGAATAAGCATGAGAAATGTTCGATCGTCTTGATCCTAGGAGCGTTCGAAGAGGCCAAGCATGAGAGATTCTCACTTGTTTTGGAGCTCAATAAAGTCTGGGGTATCAATTTCCCTTAGTGGGCAAGCGCAAAGGGCGGAGAACATACCCAAAGTAGTTTCTCTCGACAACGCAACCTACTTGTAGGATGATGTCACTACGATTTCGAGGCTCGCCAGCGGCCCGGTCGTGTTGAGGTTTTGTGAGAAGTCAATGTAGCCGTGAGTATCGGAGCTGCGGATGGCGCAAGTCCAAGTATACGTGACGTCTACGCATGATTCGTTCTCCCAAGGTGTGCATCATATGGGACCAAGTCATAGCAAGGCGGAGCACCCAGTTCTGCACAAGTTCGGGTAACCAAGTCTGTAACTCGTGACATTAATCTCACCCAAAAGAAGTATTCTGAGATATACCTATATGAGCATTCGACCGCGTCCCACCGCATTCTTGGCTTGAACTGATTCGTCAATATTCTAAGAATATTGGCGCTCCTCCAACTCGCTACCGAGGATTGTTCCTCTCGACGGGTAAACTGCTGAACCGTGCATCTGAAAGCCCACAATACACTCTCAAGCGAGCTGCAAGGCCCAAGGTCCAGAGCCCAGATTCTAGATTCTAGGCTAGGGTCAGATTCGTTTTCGCCAGGAGAACATGTCCCACGGCAGCTCACCCTATTCGCTGCACATCACAGTCTACGATCCTAACATATTAATTCCACCCAAGAACATCGACACTCTTGAAACTTGCTACCGAGAAACCTCCTCTTCTGACGTGCGAGCTGCGGATTGCGCAAGAGCGTATCCCCCATGAGCTTTTGTCCCCTCTTCGATTTACATTGCTTCCTAGGGTCTGACTCTTGTCTCAAAGTGTACACTACAAAATCTGCAACCCAGGTCATTAGCGCTGTCCAAAAATACCAGTGCACAAAGCTCACCCTCAAAATACACCTGACCTATCCTTTCCCCAAGGAGAATAAAGACAAGAAATCACGAAGGACACACGATTCTTCCTATCTCAAGTTCAAGAATAACTCACAACGATATCATACCGCCAATCCTAATCGAATCTACAAGTACAAATAACAAAACCTACAGCGTACCCTCGTTAATACTTTCATCCAAATACATCACCCCATTAAACTCACATCCATAGCACCAGTCCAAGTTCAATCAAATCTCTCCCCCTTCATTCAATCCCCCTTCACCTCGTTCACTTCTCCCACAACGCCCTCTTCACATCCACTCACGACGACGGCAACACACTCCAAACACCTCCCTTATCCCCTCCCGTCCCAGCTCCAGCCCCACTCTCCCTCCTCGTCAAATAACCCCGCGCACTCATAAACCCCTCACTCGCCGTAGCCACATGCTTCGGTCCTGTCCCTCCACCACCGCCACCACCCACCGCCGTCCCAGCAGCTCGCCCAATAGACCCAACACTCACAGCCCCCCTCGAATGCGCCGACCGAGGAACAAACGGCGGAGCAGCCGCATTAATCTCCACAGGCCCCGGTCGCCTCACCGCCTGCAACTGAGGAGCATAATGATGCGGATAATCAATCTCATGATTAAACTCTCTCTCCCTCTCCTTCTCCCTCTGAACCTCTTCAATCGCCACATACAACCCCGCCAACTCTTTTTCCAACTCGGGCACAGTCTCTCCAGAGAGCTTATCCCGCTTGGCCGTAAGCTTCTCCAAGCGCGTCGTAAGACTCGCAAGCTCTCCTTCCACCTCGACCGTCTTTTTACGATCCGCATCAAGCGCGGACTTGGTCTCGGCAGCACTCTTATCAGCCTCTTCTTTCGCCCGCGCATGATCCTGCTCAGCCCGCACACGCCGAACCTCCAGCTCGGGCAACGCACGCTCCATCTCCTTGACCGTATGATCCATCTCAACAGCAGCAGCCAACGCTTGCTTCACCGACTCTTGTAACGCTAGAATCTTTTGTTTCGCACGTTGTTCCCCCGCTGCGTTTTTTTCGACGGCTTTTTTGAGCGCTTCGACCTCGCTGCGGAGTGCGGCGTCTGCTCGTTGGGCGTCTCGGCGGGCTGTTTTGAGTTGGGATGTGAGTTGGTCGTGTTCTTGGGTGAGAAGAGTGTGCATGTGTCGTAGCTGCGACGCTCGTTCTTCGACTGTGAGTTGGCGGGGAGGGGGTGTTGGAGGTCTAGATGATGATTCGGGGGAAGACGGGGGTGTTGCGTCGGGTGTGACTGTCTGAGTTTGGGTCGTCGAGTTTGTCGTGAGCTGTGTGACTGCTGGCGTAGGTTCGTCTGATTCATCTAGTTCATAATGCAAATTAGCACACAACTTGAGTATGATAAAAGACAAACATACTGCGCTCATGCTCAGTCGTAAGATTCCCCTTGATACTCTCTCCAGCAACAACGCTCAACTCGATCTCGTACGACTTGGCAGGCATAAGCCCATAGAGAATGACAACAGCCTCTTCGTCCGACTCTTCATCCACATTCATAACCACCCGCTGCCACGGACTCTGATTAACCTTTACCGCAAGTCCTTTACCCAGCACGTCCGAGATCTTGTACTTGTCCGCCTCGAGATCCCCAAGCTCCACATTCGAATGTCGACACGAAAGCACAAACGTCACCGAGACTGAAGTAATCTCGTGTACGTATAAAGACAGACGAGGCGCCCATGGTCTGATCGAGTGCCATCCGGGCGGAGGCGTGTCTGGTATACGCACGGCGTTAGACATGGATGGGGGAGGATGTTATCTTTTTACACACCAGTTCGAGTTCAGATTCCAGTGCGTTTGTTTTAGGAGGAGCACTCACTTGCTGCTTGCTGCGGAGACTGATATGGTAGGTTGTGGTCGTCGGATTATGCCATGGGAGAGCTGCGGTCAGGACCCAAGGTTTGATTGATGAAATAATTTGATCCGAGTCGAGGCCAAACAAATCCCGCACGGCTCGCCACCGCCACGTGCGAAAACTTATGCCACCGCAGATCAGTTCTCACAGGCACACACACATGGAGGACAGATCCCAGCTGTTCTATATATGACATACGAACAGACTTATAGATATAACAAGCCCGAGTGGGGGGATAACAAGTGCGTAATGTAAAGAAACAGTCGTGCTATGAGAACACAAACACATGCAAGAGAGACACACAGAAGAAGAAATGAAATCGTCGCAGGTGGGTCGTAAAAGGTCGTCGTAGGAGGTCGTGAACATAATAAGTCATCCAAACACAATAAATCAGGAGAAAAAACAATTAGAAAAAAGAGAGAGAGGGAGAGATCAAGGACTAATCGCGGTTGGCCAGAGTACTGGCAATGACACCCCGGCCAGGAATGAGCATTTTAGACGAATCTTTTCGTTCTCGTCGGTCAAGCGGACTCCCACTCCGTTCGTGGCTTCCTTCCCTCACATGGCTCTCGCTCTGCCCCCGCGGCCGACCAAAGTCGATAATCCCACGTGGTCGAACAGCCCCATCCAACGACCGCCGTCCGAAAAACGTCTCGTCGTCTTCTTCCGAATTGACCTAGTCACCATCACATTCAACACCCATCCTTAAAATTTAAATAAACAAAAAGTACACACCCACTTGGCCAACTCCTCCTCCAGCCTACTCTCCTCCTGCGGATTCAACTGCAAATTTTCCTTGCCATGCTCAGCATGCAACCTCATCAAATCGCTCAACGACCGTGCGCTCCGGGTTCCGCCGGGTGAAGTCGTCAGCTCGTCCAATGACAGTTTTTGGGGTGGTGGAGTGGCCTGGCGGTCCCAGTCTTCGGAAAACGAGGCTGCTTCGGCCATTGGGGTATGTGGTGGAAATGAACGAGTGTCTGTCTTGGGGTTGGTCGGGCGAGTGATGGGTGGTTGGTCGTACACAAGTCAAATATGGATGTGTGCCGTCGTGAGCCGAGAGAAATCCGAGAAGAGGAGAGAGGGGGGAGATGGAGGGAGAGAGAGAAAGAGAAAAACAGAACGAGCGATCAGGACACGCTAGGGACAACCGGCGCTTCTAGAACCGATAAAGGAACAGCGCTTAGCCAGGATCATTATGGACTTCATTTTGTCCCTAGTTACAAGATGAGTGGTGTGGTTACAGCTATTTGTATCGGGGGCAGAACGACTAGAATCCAGCTCCGACGCACTCGTCCAACCATTGACGAGTGGCCTTGTTCAGCTCTGGTATAACCTCCTTGATCACGTTGATCACATGCGCTCCTTTTCCGTCAAACTTGACTAGCCGAGTATGCTCATTCTTCGGTACCAAACTCAAGATTTGTTCAGCGTGGTCGAGCGAGAACGTCGGATCGTCCGTTCCGTGCCTATCATCCCAGCCCAATTAGTATAGGCAAAACTAAACAAAAAATAACCAACTCACAAAACAAGCACAGGAGCTTGAACACGGCTCAACCGCGCCTCGCACCCCTCCCACTTCAACATACTCTCCACAGGTTTCACAACCTTTTGTTCCCCAACATGCGTCCTCCAATTATCCACCATTCGAGAAAACAACTCGAGGCCAAGCACACTCTCCACACTCCGATCTCCACTATCACCTACATCCTTCCGATCCCCAAATGCCGACCCAGGCTGATCAGCCGGCTTAACCTGAGTACCAAATGAAGTGATACACGACGCCATCATCGCAGCATCGGGTGGAGGAACAGTCGACATCCAACCCGGGATCAAGAAGTCGCGGAAAAGAACTGTGAGCTCAGGGCTGAACGGGCGAGCGGTTGTGCCGCATAGAACTAGGCACAGGTTAATTAGCCCCGAGTCGATCGGTAGGAGGTGGGAAAGTACACACTCAGCCCACGTACATGCTCAGGATATCGAATCGCAATCTCCTGAGCTACCATACCACCTAAAGATAAACCAAACATCAGACAACATTCAAGACAACGATGTGTAGTACATACCATTCGACGTCCCGAACAAGAAAAACTTTTCAGCTCCAAGCAATT
Organism: Ceratobasidium papillatum; assembly: GCA_037042815.1. NCBI lineage: Eukaryota > Fungi > Basidiomycota > Agaricomycetes > Cantharellales > Ceratobasidiaceae > Ceratobasidium > Ceratobasidium papillatum. The sequence goes on from JAYRCO010000005.1 coordinate 19,280, forward strand.
TCTACACCCAAGCCGTATCAATACCACACCTGGTCACTATGACAGAAATGGACTCACCATACCCGAAACAACATCCCCCGAATTATCCACAAAATCCCACGTATCACGCCCAGTCGTATCACCATGCCCGTGCAAATCTATCCCAACGAAATTAAATCCTTCAAACAGAGGATCACGAATCTGAGGAACGAATTGAATCTCTGTACGTTGAATCAACGCCGCAAGGAATAAGACAGTTGGGCGGGAAGGAGAAGGAACTGGATCAGGGTGGGAAAAGTAGGAGAGCGAGACACCGTTTGGAAGTTGAAGCAGAGGCATTGGTAGAGCTGTAGATTGAGATAGTGAACTTGAGTGCGAAACCCATCCGGCTTTTAAATGAATGGCAAGCTAGGCGCTAAGACTTTCAGGGACCACCTAAACTGGTCTGCGCCATCAAATGACTCGACCAAACAGTCCGAATGATACTCGGTCGTTCATGATGGATCTAAAATACAACGTAATGGACCTGCGCGAGTCTGTGCCGTTAGATCAGAGCGGACCAGATATCCGACGAACACGTACCTCACAACTCCTCCGACACATACGTCTCCATCCTCCCGAGACGTACGTCTCTCCCTCCTCCGTTCCGAACCGAACCGACCCGACATCACCTCCTCTTTTCCATCTCAGCCATCCTCTGCTTAACCGCCCGTTCCCTCTCCAACTGCCTCCTCGCTTCATCTAACCATCCTCTCCATCCACCCGTCTCCAACGCGTCTTCCAAAGACTTTTCAACCTTTTCCCGTTCCCAGATCTCTGTCCTGTAGTAATGTGCTGTAGCAGGGTCGCTCACGCTATGCAGTTGCTCATGGAGTTGAGGAAAGTTGGATCGAACGAGGGAACGCATGAGCGTTTGGAATTCGCCGAGCTGTACGAGGGATGTCAGATAAACGAGAAACTAATAAGGACGAGTGAACGTACAGTAGTTATTCCAAGTCCGAGTGTTAGACCTACAAAGGCCGTCCCAGTACCAACTCCAACCATCATGGTCGCAACGCCAAATGCTCTAAGCGCATGTTTGACTGCGCCGAATGTATCTGCCTGTCCAACTTCTTCTATCCCAGCTCCGCTTGTCTCTTTATCCCTCAACAACCTCAATGGCGGAAGTCTAGCCGTACTGGATGCATTAGAGCGTCCAAAAAGCGCATCAGCCGTTCCAGATCTGCTCGAAATATGTACAGCAGCTTTAGGCAACGCAGCTCGCCGCTTGGCGAATAAAAATGGAATAGCTAGACCTGCCGACAAAACCAACTTCAAATTTTGGTTACGACAAGATTAAGACAACTTGGGACATAAACTTACGGCCGCACCACAGACAATCTTTGCTATTGGCGGTAAGCCTTGGCGTTTTGGTGGTTCGTCAAAGTCATCCCGGTGATCGGTGTTCATGAAGAGGTTTTGGGAGGGTGATGGCTGGCGCTTAATTGGCTTATGTGATACGGTGGCTTGCATGGTGGCTAGTGGCTCATTGTGGGCTCATTCGATTCGTTAGGCACTGAACTCGGGCATGGTTACATTCTACGGAGCTGCCCCGAGAGTTTTTCTCGCTCTATGTGTATCCTCATAGCTCTTCAGCACTGACTTAAATAGTTTTCCAACGCAGCCTTTTCCACAGAATCGACGGTAAGTCTAAATATGGGTGCTTGTTGAGAGGATACCACAGGAAACTGAGCCATTTTACTCACTGATAGTAGTGTTTTACTTCGATCCTGATCATTAGAATTCATAATCAATAAATTGTATATCAGCTTGATGCCAATCTGAAACTCACCAGGCTCGAACGTAGGTGCAATCTAGATTCAACAATATTAGTTTGGTGATACTACTATAGGACAAACAGCGACTTGCAGTAGGACTTCAAAGGTGGCATCCACGCTCCGGGGTCTCTGTCTCCTTTGGATTGATTCACATTATCCTAGGTCAAATTGTGCTCGATGAGCGCATATATCGACCCTAGACTACCATATAAACTCACAGTGACGGGAATGAGCTGGGGGCGAATCAAATCATTGGCAAACGCCTTTCGTTGGTCTGTAGTCCAGTTCCGAGCGCCGGAGATCCATGCTTCTTTCAGAGGAACCATGTGATCAATATCAAGGTCTGAGCCTGCAGTCCAGGTAGCTCCGTCGTACTCGGCTATGATCATTTAGTAGCGCATGACAGCTATAGCGGTACCTGACTTACAGTACCAAGTTCCTGAAGTAGCCGAGCAAGCTGAGCTCGTTATCACGTTGGTTCCGTCCCGTTTTAGTACGGCTAACAATGTGAAATAGTGAGTTAAGACAGAACATGTTCGTTGGATAAAATCGAGCAACCTACTTTCGCGAGTGTCACAAGTTCCAGATATTGTTATCCAATGGGGGAAGAGCGAGCGATCGCTGAAGGATTAGAGTCAGTTGTTCGACGTATTGACAGATCAAACGGATCCAGCTTACTACGCAGGAACGTTAGATGGAGTCTCTACGCTAAGCTCGTTGAGATAACCTTGAGCGGTAGCTGTGTCAACAGGTGTTGGGAGGGCCCTCCGGACGCCCACTTCTGTGAGAGGGCGTGCGGTAGTAAGACCGACCACAGCCAGCCAAGATACTAGAACGCAACTGAACCGCGTCATATTCTTTATCGAGTTTATGGAAGCGTAGAATACGAGCCCGAAGTCGCAACGCGCTACAATGTCGAACGTGGTCGTTAAATCTCTGAATAAAGCAAGAATAAGGGTTTATAAGAATTTGCAAGTGTCCAAAGCTAGTGGACTCACCACTACCAAAAGCCAGGAGAGTGATTCCAATGGACATTGGCCTTGGCTTATATCGAACTCCACAACCTATTGGTCTTGACTTGTCATCCAAAAAGGTGCAGGTTGCATGTGCAGCTGTCACTCTGATGCCGTTACACACGTGTCCGATTTAAGCCGCAAGCGAGATGGAGTTCGCATCCATGCAATTCGAAGACCCTGGTACAGTAGTTTTCAGAATTCAATTCCCCTAGTATGCATTTCAGGTAATTTATACGATGAGGGGGGCGCATACAAATGACATGCTCCACACCCTGATCCGATCCTAGTACGGCCCGGCTATACAATAGCTTTGCACGTTTCAATTTTAGCCTTAAATCAACATAACATCTTCGTTTTGGCAGTTTATCTTACATCCTATATTCGTATTAGAAGAGGCATAGGAACATGGGCACAGGATAAGTTCAATAGGCTTGGTGTCATTTGAATCCAAATCCGCACCATTTTGGGTCAGCGCGATACATGGTGACTGGCGGCTCACTCCGTCAGTGAATAATTTAGGCCCTAAATTAGAGTGTAGTTGAATTTGAATCTAGACAGGGGTATTTTGGGAGATATCTTGGTCTATACACCTCCGAAACACCGATTAGCATCGACCCAAATAGTCCGTTAGCGCTGCCTTTTCCGCAGAATCGATGTTAAGTCTAAAAACCGGTAGAAATTGAGAAAAATCCAGAGTAACCGAATCATTTACTTACTCATAAAAGTGTTTGACCTCAATCCTAATCACAAGAATTTACAAACAATCAGTTGGACATCAGTTTGGTACAAGCGTGGAACTTACCAAGCACGAACATAAGTGCAATCTTTATTCAAACAAAAACAGTTATGTATGCATATCCCCCAAAGCAAACAACGGCTTACAGTAAGATTCCAGAGGCGGCATCCATAGCGCAGGGTCTTTGTCTCCTTTGGCCTGATTCACATTATCCTAGGTCAGATGATTGTCAGTAAGCGTATTCGTCGATTCGTGTTGATCATATGGTACTCACCGTGACTGCAATAAGCTGAGGGCGAGTCAAATCATTGGCAAGCAACTGACGGCGAGCAGCTGTCCAATGCCGAGCACCAGAAACCCATGCTTCCTTTAGGGGAATAACATGGTCAATATCAAGGTCTTGGGCATCAGTCCAGGTGGCCCCGTCATACTCGGCTACAATGATTCAGAACGCATGCACTTGTATCATTTGTTGTGTTATTGAACTTACAGTACCAGGCTCCAGAAGTAGCTGAGCAATTTGAGTTGGTCACCACATTGGTCCCATCCCGTTTCAGCACGGCTAACGATACAATTTAGTGAGTTGAGACAGAATGCCGATATCAAAAAATAGCTTACTTTCGCGGGTGTTACAAGTCCCGCCTGTAGTTATCCAATGGGGAAAGAGAGTGCGCTTGCTAAACAACAGGAAGAATCAGTCCTCCAACGCACCAATAAACAAGGCAATCCAGCTTACTAAGGAGGATTATTAGATGGAACCTCTACAGCGAGCTCATTGAGGTAAGCTTGAGCAGTAGTCTTGTCAACGGGTGTCGGGAGGGCCCTGCGGACGGCTGTTCCCGCCAGAGGACTCGCAGACGTAAGACTAGCCACAGCTATCCAAGACACTAAGGTGTAACTGAAGCGCATCGTGTTACCCGCCGAGGTTGTAGGATTAGCTGCACGTATTGTAGAAATGTGTACTTAAATGCGGAAAGTGCTGCTATATACCAAGAGTGATCGTCAAATTTAGCGAGTTCGCAAGAGTTGGTGGACTCACCACTAGAGGCTAGGATGTTGGTCATAGCAGACATTCCCCTTGGGTTTTATATTGAGCTCCGTAGCCCATCGATTTCCAAACTCTTCATCCGCAAAAGCACAGCTTGCACGTACAAATGCCGTTTCATACATGTCCGATGTCAGCCGTAAGCGAAGTGGGGCTTGCTTCCATACGACCCAGATGACTTTGATATGCACGAAAGCTGTATATTTTCCGAGAGGAGCCGAGTCGCACAGACATGGCTGTGAATTTTGTGTGCTTGTCCCGTAGTTCTATTGATCGGAGTATGACTTGGCAGGAAGTACAAAGGTTGTAAGCGCTGGTTGTGAGCGCCCAGGATGAGCCAAGTGACTTGGCGCGCACCACAATAGTGCCTGAGTGTAGAATTCAGTTGGTTTAGCAGTCAGCTTTGGTGAGGGGGTGATGGCGGACCGTGCCAATCAAGTTATGTAACATGGCTGTACACGGTGGCACTGACTCATTTCACCACTTGATCACACGGTGTCCTTGGATCAACCAAATTTATTTCAAGCGAGTGAAGACCTTAAGTTTTGGGGGGAAAACTTTGCTCCGCCAAAACGCAATGCGTTTCTAACATTGGTTTAGATAATTAGTCAACGCTGCTTTTTCCGAAGGGTCAACGCTAAGACTAGAAACGGCGGGTTTAGGAGTAGTCCATATACTACAAAACCTGTTTTCTCACCTGTAGTGATGCTTGACTTGAATCCTTATGATCGCAACACTTTACCGTTAATCTATTATAGCATCAAAGTCGACAATAAACTTACCACGCGCGAACATAAGTGCAATCTAGACCGGGACCACATTAGTCACAATGTTGTATCCGAGCACGAGGTGTCGTTCTTAGATACTCACGATAGGATTGAAGAGGTGGCATCCATACTGCAGGATCTTTGTCCCCCTTGGCCTGGTTTACATTATCCTTGGAGTTGATTGTCTGCTGTTAGCATATGTGTCCAGTCCATTAGCAAAACTCACGGTGACTGCAATAAGCTGAGGACGAATCAAATCGTTGGCAATGGCCTTCCGCTCAGATGTAGTCCATTTCCGAGCGCCAGATATCCAAGCCTCCTTGAGAGGAATAACATGATCAATATCAAGGTCCAAGGCGTTAGTCCAGGTGGCTCCATCGTACTCGGCTGTAGTACGTGTTTAGGGCAATGACAACGCAAACTGCAAGTCTTGCATCACTCACAATACCATGTCCCAGAGATAGCCGAACAATTCGAGTTAGTAACCACGTCCGTCCCATCCCGCTTCAGTACAGCTAGTGAGGAATTAAATGAGATGTGCGCCTAGCCAAAAGTGCTTGGGCAACTTACTTTCACGAGAGTCACATTTTCCAGAGACTGTGGACCAATGAGGAAACAGCTCTCGTTTGCTAAAAGAGAAAGCCGATGAGTGATTTTGAGCGGTGATGAATGAGTCGAATTAGGCCTACTAGGGCGGATCATTCAATGGTGGTTCTACATCAAGCTCATCGAGAAATGACTGCGCAGAAGTTTTGTCGACGGGTGTCGGGAGAGCTCGACGAATGCTTGGCACTATTGCTGGACTTGCGGCAACGAAACTAGCCACGGTAACCCACGACACGAAAGCGTAGCCGAAATGCATTTTTCTGCCTTATAGGTTGTCCAATTGGTGCTTCGTGGCTGATAATGCCTCTAAGTTTTCGCAGCCGGTTTGTATGTCAACCGATAACTGAAATCAGGGATGGAGCAAGAACAGGAGTAGCTCGATATTCAGATGGTTGTATGAACGGGCTGTTCTCACGCACCAGTGTTAGCACGACAACCGAGGGGATGAAGTACGATAAAGCCGACACTCCTTCATTATATAAAGGTATACGTGGTCTATAAACCCTATGCTGTTATTCGGGTACCCATAAGGGTAGATTATAGCGCCACAGTCACGAGACTATATGCGCGTGTGATGAGTTGCAAGAACGACAGTTTCCTCGACTTGGCGCACATCTCATAGCATGCAGCTTGGAAAGCACACAGAACATGGCTTTGGTAGTACTAATATTATCATCGCCACTGAACGCTGGGTGAGAAAATCGCGTCTCAGTACAAGGGATTACAGATAACAACCAACATCAGTGAACACATGAACAAAGTGACTTTGGGGAAAAACAGGTTGGGTGGTGAGAAGAAAAATAACATAGTAGACTAGGAAAATTGGACCGGGGTGAAGGCAACCGTCATTGGGGAGGAACGTCATCGTGAACCATGGGATTGAGACTACTCATATGCCGAAACCACCCCAACGGACGCAAGGGCCAAGAAAAAAGAATCAAAAAATTCAAGAAATAGAGGGGGATGAACACATGTGATGGAAAGAAACCAAGGAAAAATGTGTACATCGGCAACGGGGTTAGATGACGGAGTCGCAAACATAAGCCCGCCGTTGCCAAGGGAGCATAGGTAAACCAGCACAAGATGCCAGAAATAGAAATCTTCAAGGCCCAGCTCGTGCAATCGCGTTTTGAGCCCGACCCAATCACAGCTGGGCAAACTCGGGGGGATGGACACTCGCCGATCGACGATGCCGAGAACCAAGCTTCTAGTCCGTGTTGATATCGCACGTGACCGTGTTTGTCTGGACGTCCACCACCAGACAAGCACGGCTCTCGAATATATGATGATTTTTTGTCTGTTTCACGAATGGTGAATACTTGGAGAGTGTGTGTTCTTTTATCGCGAGCGGATGAGGCCGTGAAGAGGTAGATCTTAGGGCCAACGGGAGCAAACCACTTCTCCTCTCGTTCTCCTAAACTGAGTTTTAAGTCGTCCCAGGTCACAAAATGTGGGGAATGGCATAAGCAAGCTCCGGGCGGGCAAGAGAGATGTGCGGTCGCAGACGGGGTATAAAACAATAGGTGAGAGGGTGATTTTTGTTTCCTCACTTTCAAGATGCAGTTCCTCCAGTTCGCCAAGTGCCTACTCCTCAGTGTCTTGACTTCCTATAACGCCGCTACCTATGCGGGACTCTCTGCCGTTGACGTTAGCGTTCGCGCCATACACACCGTAACGTAAGTCTCCTATCATTTGTAGCGTTGGTACCATCTAACCGTCATTGTCTAGTTATGTCGCTCTCAGCCGTTCAGGGCTCCAGCTCCCTGTCAGCGCGTTCCTACCACCTCCCCAGCGCTTCACGGCCGCAGACGCGGTGCTATACGTAGCGCCAACGGCCCTGGCTACGTGGGTCGATAGTGTAGACGTGCTGCAGGAGGTCTCGAAGGTGCTCGATCTCGGCTATCGTGCCGTGACTCGTGCGGCAGCGGTCGTGGTCGAGCACCGCGAGCTCATCGTCCATACGCTCGCTCGCGCTCCGCCACCATTCTTGACGGCGAGCCAGTCGTCGTATGTGGCCGTTCGCTGGTCACCCCGCAACGAGTCGTCACTTACTCTCCCCGCCGCGGTATATCCCAACCGCTACCGTCCCACCTCCTCTCGCTTCCACCTCTCCCTCGGCTTCTTAAACTCCGCACGCCCCTCCCAAAACCTCTCTGCCGTCCATGATGCGCTGTCCCCGGCTGTCCTCGGGTTGCCGTTCACGGACCGTCGGTCTCCCATTTCAGCGGTCGTCGGTCTGGAGCAGTGCACGCCATACCGTGTACTTCCCACCCGACTGGTCAGCATTGAGCTGGACATAGACTCGGTCATTGAACCCGACACTTCGTTCGTTCTCCGCAGAGAACGAGCGACAAGCCATCCGGATAGCTCGAAGGATGTCGGCATGTACGAGGAACCGGCCAAGATCATCATCCACGTGAAGCCGTGTTTGATTGCCTTGGCTGCCCTTTGCTGCATTGTTGCTATCGGTATTTTTTTTTATCTAGTCTTGTAGCAGAGTAAGAATATTTACTCTGCATTCACCTTAGGCTACGTCGTCCTTCGTTTAGTCTTCCACGCCGTTAAGTGGATACTCGGTCAAGCGTATAGTGAGTAGCTTGTTGTATATGATCTACCCATACTAATGCTCTTTTGCCCTTTAAGGCGTTCTCGCCTCTGCTTTTGGCTGGACCGTGCTACTCGCGGAGATCATGGCGAGGACCGACATGGATATATGTGGTATGTTTTCTGGTGAATTTCGCTTAATTTGCGCTAATTCTTCTACAGGTAAACTACTTCTTCTCGTGACTGCAGCGCACGTATACTTTGCCTCAGGAGAAGAACACCACATCACCGGCCCCGCTCCGCCTTCTGCGCCCTCTCTCTCTCCGATACCGTCGTCCGCGCCAGCGATCCCCTCTGCCGCCGCACCGTCCAAGCCCACCACCTTGGTGGACTTGGATGAGAGCGCGAAAGTCGATCCGAATAGGGTGCCGCTGCCGGACGACGACGAGGAGGAGTGGGCGGTGCCACAGACGGCCGACCTGGACCCGGAACCCGTGGTCGTGGTGCCGGAGGCTCCGCCTGTTTCCCTTACCCCGACACCTTCGATCCTCCCTCCCTCGCCCACTTCCTCCAACGGCCCGCCTCCTCCTTCTCTCTCCCCCGTATCCTCGACCGTCCCAGTGCCGCAAGACGAGGGCAAACAGCTCTCGGAAGCCACGGACGGTCCCTCGGTCTTGGCTCCTATCCCCGAGCCGCGCAACACATCGGTCGACGAGTCCACCTCGGATAACGGTGGTGACTGGACGGAGGTGACCAGGAAGCGCCAGCCACAGCGTGTTCCTGCTCCTACTCCTGCTCCCGCCCCTATCCCCGCTCCCGAGACCCAGCCGAGCCCGAAGTTGAAGAAGCCGAGACGGGGAGTGCGGGGAGGAAGAGGAAGGGAGAGGGCACAGAAGCAAGAGTAGGTGAGTAGTAGGGCTACGAGGGAGGCAGCCAAGCGAACGACATCGACACGACGACCATGCACTGGACAACACATCCCCATCTACCCACCCATCTCGTTCCACCCGACTCGAGCACGACAACCCCATTTTCGAACTCCGGAAGTGAACCGGTATGCGCATCTGCACGGTGTCGCCCGTCCCGGGACCACCCACTGTCTGCTGGTCCCAGACAGTGTGGGGGGCGGGGGGCTCCGTTGCATGAAAGCGGTACCGGGGAACAGAAGGGACGGCAACCGGGTTGCTCGCTCGTTCGGCGTTACGAGTCAACCACTGTCCAAATGGGTCGTCGTCGTCGCTCCTCGCGGCCCTCCCTAGTCCCGTCCGCCTCACCTCATCTACCTTGCCCACCTCCTCAATCGACCGAGCTGTCGGCCATGACCATACCCAGCCGCAGCTCTCAAGAAATAAAGCACGCATATTTTATTGGTTTCTTTTCTCGTTCTTTCTCTTTTTTTTTTTTTTCTCTTTCTCTTTTTTGTCTTCGCCTCAGTCTCTGGTTCTCTGTTCTCCGCCTGGTTTTCATTTTTTCTCTTTGTTTATTCTCTCGTCTGAACTCTTTACCTCAACTCTACTTATATACTAAACCCATACCGCTTCTCGTGTTGTGTTTTTTTTTGTTTTGTTTTGTTTCGCATATACCTACCCCCTTTGGACTCTGTCAGCTCATCACCTGTACGAGTGTACCATCCTAGACTTGTCAATTTACCTACCCCTCGAGGGGGCTAATATCATCGCGTGAGCAATTTCAAATCACTAAACAATCGCATATAATGCATTGATTACGAGTATTCTAGCTTTGAGATTGCCGCTCGTGGACCCATTCTTAGCTGCTTGCTGTGCTATCCCTATTTCTTCCACAGCCTACCAGGAACCAGCCCTAAAATGACGGCTGATTATATGGCGTAGCTTAAAAAGGATACTGAGCATATTCTCCAACTTTGGCTACCGCGATCGATGGATGGCTTGTTTATTGTCACACATTCTACATCACGACACTCTTCCTCACCAGAGTCTATATAAAATAGCCCATCAAAATCCACTCATACAACGTGTTATCATATGAATTTAATGCACGCCTATCGTCGACTCTAACCCCATAGGTAAGCACGAGAAATATGCTTCCACCGGTAATGGAACAATCCTCCACCGGCAATGGGGCTCCGTTGTCCAGAGGCTTCTCTCAGTCTGGTTTTGGGAAAGCCGCTGAATAGAACAAGGGGTGGATCAGTTATCTCTGAGTGCGAAGGATGCGGCGAGGCTACAATGTGGCCAGCGAGTGTCTAGTGTACCACTGATAAACCCTTACTTTTACTTATTATCAACAATAATGACGTCATAATGCACAGGTCACATACCTCTTTTCAATATGGGCTACAGATCACCCGGTGCTCTCTGGAAACTCGGTGCTAGATCATCTCCGGTTCACTTCTTTACTTGGTGTTCTGCGCCCACTGATGTCCTATATCAGGTCATACCGTGAAGAATCCTATTCAGTTCGCCATCATCTTCTGCGATCTCGAACGTGCAGCATCCGGTTGGATTGACTCGCCTGATTGAAGGCGCATGGCTCCGCTATCAGAATACTATTCGAGTATAGTTCTTGCAAGAGCATGAGGTGAACTGAGGCTTTGGGAGATTGAACTTGCGCTACGAGGCCACAGTTTCTCGAGCGACTTCAGCTCACGGTTATAAAAACTGAGAGGATGTTCAAGCTGTCTTTCATTGCCCTCTCATTCCCTTCGCCCCTTCGCCGTCTGCTACCTCATGACTACCGCTCTACTCGCCATCTTCCTTGGCTCCAGCATCCTTGCTGCCGCGCTCCCAACTCAAGTTCCCTTTAGTGCTGGCTCCGTCGATTCAGCATGCACACCACCACCTCATCTCATACCCGGCGGAAAATATTGTGGCAGCAATGCGAAGCAGTGTGGTGACGAGACCCCTACGAAGATCCGTATTAGCAACGGAAGTGCCGGTTTATCTGGGCTGATTGGTTATTTAGCCAACAAATTTATTGACTCTCAGATGAAGGACAACCATGCTAAGCGCTTCAAGGTACCCTTTTACGATGCGTTGTGCGTATATACGCCTACTCACAGGGTGCTGCATTTTGAACGCAGGTTGAATGGATTAAAGGCGACACAACTGAAACTCTGGAATACTTGGGAACTGGTCAGGCCGACATCGGCATCACTTACAATAAAGCCGCCGAGTGTCAGGCAGTGGCCGATAAAGTTGCTGTTCGCCGAGAGTACGGCTTTCGGGACCATTTTTATTTTGTTGGTCCGAAAGCCGACAAGAAGAACAAAAAGTAAATGTATTCTTCATATGAGCTTTTCCAAAATCCTCTAACTCATCACTTCAGTTTCAACCCTGCTGGACTGATTCCCATGAAGGGAAACAAGACCGAGGACATTTTGAAACAGTTTCAAAAGATTGTACGGACCGGAAACCAGCAAGGGGTGGGTTATCCATCTTTAAGCCCTTGTATAAATAGCTGATAGCTCTTGGTCAGATACCACCTACCCGCTTTCTTTCGCGATACGATAAATCTGCAACAAATATCAAGGACTCGGAGTTGTTCGTTCGCATAGGCCAGGCAAGTTCAACCCGAAGTTTATAGGGATCATGAGTCTGAACTCCCTCCAGGTTCCTTGGGGTCTCGCCTACTCAAAATGGTATCATCAATACACTATGTATCCGATTGATGCCTTGGTAGGAATGCCAGTATTCTCCAGCGTGAATTGTATTGATGTGATTTGTTTTTCTCATCTAGCAAGCTGCCGCATTACTGCAAGAATATACTCTCACAGATCGTGGGACTTGGCTCTCAACAGACAAGAGTTATACGGACAAACTTACGATCTACAATCAAGGCTCGGACGATCCTACCGACCCTCTCCTTTTCCCTGCTTTCTTCTTGACCAGCGCTACCAGCCGCGATTGCTACCCACAAAACTATGATATGGCCAATAGTTTCGTCAACTGGGCGATTGGCAAGGAGGGCCAAAAAGCGATTGCTGAGTTCAAGAAGTCAGGCTCCGAACTGCTCTACACCAGTGCTCCCACAGATCCCAACCAGTCGATCAAAGAGTGTGACCCCGCTAAAAAATCCTATTGATGGTTACTTGTTTGAATCCCTCGTTCGGGTGGATCTCAAGTATAGCTAAACGTGGATCAGATGTAATTAGGCCGTTGATTGCCATGTTTGAATGCAAGACTGTTTTGCTGCTGGAGCTCAAATCATGTAGCACTCGCCTGGATCTTAGTCGCGCTGAGACAAAAACGCTAAGATATGAAGCCAGTGCAGCTACCAAGGGTTTTTTTAGCCTTGGGCGTATGCGGGAACTTATGGGCAAGTCGTTTCAAATCGTTTATGTAAATCCGAGTTGGCTCCCATGGCTGCAGCTGGCATCGTGCTATAGTAAAGCCTCCATCAGATGTACATGGTAAAAAAAGCTTGATTTTATTTCTATGAGTATCAGGCTATGAACTGCCAAAGGGCATGCCATGGTTAAATTCAACTTCAGAGCGTACATTGACGGCATACATCTACATCTTAAAGCACATAAGAGAGTCTTTTACGAATTTATCGAAATCCCAATATTCCGCTCACCACCTTGCAGCGGGGTTCACAGAGCTAAAAAAAAAAACTAGCACTTGTTCAGGTAAGACGTCAAGGCCGATTTTTCAGCCGAGTCAACAGTGAGGCTTTAGGTCATCTCGTTAGTAACCTATTACCCTAGCTCGTACGCTACACTCACTCATAATAGTACTTGACGGTGATCCAAGCACGGACGTAGGTACAATCTATGAGAGTAGAGACAGTTAATTACGTATGATTTGATTTTGAAGGTAGTTTACTTACGGTACGACGTTAGAGAGGGCATCCACTCGGCCGGGTCCTGGTCGCCCTTGGACTGGTTGACGTTGTCCTGAGTTCATTTTAGAACAACATCGACAAACCAGGATCATGAAAAAGCTTACCGTGACAGCGATGAGCTGAGGTCGAGTCAAATCGTTGGCAAATGATTGACGCCGAGCAGTCGTCCAGGAGCGAGCACCAGACACCCAGGCCTCTTTCAAAGGAACCATATGATCGATATCAACGTCCGAAGCTGCGGTCCAAGTAGCTCCATCATAAACAGCTATGGGAAAAAAAATCAGGCATGATCACACAACGATAAAGCTTGAAGAAATTACATTTCCAAGTACCAGATGTAGAGGCGCAAGCCGAATCAGTTACGACGTTGGTCCCATCACGCTTCAAAACAGCTATCAAAGGCTCAGTGATGAGATTCCCATACCACGAGAGTGCGATTCATATACTTACTCTCACGAGTGTTGCACGCTCCAGAGATAGTAATCCAGTGAGGGAAAAGGTCACGATCGCTAACGATAGATCAATGAGACCTTGTTCGGAGCCTGATTTGAATGAAGGTGCTCACTATGCGGGAGAATTGGACTCTGCTGCGACGGTCAAGGCAGCGAGGTACGTCTTCGCAGTTGCAGCGCTAACTGGAGTTGGCAGTGCACGTTTATTCTCCCAGTCCAAAGGTGCAGCAATCGCAAAACCGAGCTGGAGGAGTGCAAGAGTGAGAGACTTGAACAACATGATGCTGAATACTGAAAGCTGCCCGGGTGAAACTGCCTGGGTGTATGGAAACCATACGCATCGCATTTATACGCAGCTCGGCCGAGAACGTGCGCTCGCCAGAGAGCTTGAGAGTTTATTGAGGGAAGCAAATCCTTGGCGAATGAAACGGAGCACACGGGAGTGCGGGCAGAGGTGCGGCTGCCAAGACATTCGCCTGCGACAGTTTATGTTAGAAAAGTACTCAAACCGACCACAGCCAATGCTCGCCCAGAGATTGTTTAATATGTGGCGCATGAGATGGCCGACGAGAGACGGCGGAGCTTTGAATGAATCCAACACTTGAGCTATAAGAATACTCACTTATCGGGACGAGTTTTGACTTGGAGGACTCAGCTCTGCGATAAAGCACATGGTATGGCGATCTCAGCATGCTATAGAACACCTAGTTTGGCCACATTTGGAAGAGCTCCGCATGTGCGAGATGAAGATGTCTTTAACTCGACAATAACCGACTTCGAGGTAAATTGAAGATAGCTTCGAAAATAATCAGCAGGAAAGGTTATGGTCCCATGAGTCGCTAGCAGGCTATCCGATCCCGTACGTTTCTATGAGCACAAGCCAAATGAAGCACGTTTGATAAGGGTGTCAATCGGTACTTTGATAGTCATTTGCGTTGAAAAAGAACCATTAGATGCAGTGGGCGAAGATAATGACCCGAGTGCGAGAAAAACTCCTCCGGAAGCCAGAATGCTATCGCTCTACATGCGTCTTGGTCTCCAATCAACGACCAAACTCGAGATAGTAAAGAACAGACGGAGGCTTGGCTTGGCGGTGGTGAGGTAATCCGTTGTCAGCCAATGGATGACGAAGCAGACTCCTAGGCGCTTTTGCTTCTTTGCTTCCACAGCATAACTCAGTGCTAAAGGCGAAATGTCTCCTGCTTATTTTCCAAACTCTCCGGCTGCCTATGCTGTTGCTGCATTTGCAGTGATTCTTCCTTCGTACTGGATGCTATCTCGTCGTCAAAACAATAATCAAACCACTACGACAGTCGCTCCATCTGCCAAGAAAAATCCGTTTGCTGTAGGAGATAGACAACTCCAACCACCCAAAGATGATCCATTTACTCTAGCAGAGGCATGATTAAAAATCAATCGAATTATATTCTGCGTACTCATCGCATACTATGTAGCTTGGGGCATTCGATGGTCAGGACCCTAATCGACCAGTCTATGTGGCAATCAAAGGTCCTATTTGCTGTACCTATCTCGTGTCTAAAATGCTCAAACTCGGCTGTAGGAACAGTATTTGATGTAACGCCCAAAGTGAGTATTAATATTTCTAATTTTTCGTTAGTTATATGCCTTTATCCCGCAGAGAGATGTGTATGGTCCAGGTGGATCCTACTCCGTGTTTGCTGGGAAGGATGGTTCAAAAGGCCTTGGCCTTTCGTCTTTGAAGTCGGAAGATGCTGTTCCGGATTGGAGTACTTTGGAAGCAAAGGAACGAGGGGTTTTGAATGATTGGCACGCGTTTTTCTCAAAGGTATGTTCACCCTTCAGCCTGAGTCGCCATTGGGTTTAGGTCATGCTGACTCAATCATCACGTAGAGATATAACGTAGTAGGACAAGTATCTGACTTGCCGCCCAACGTTACGCCAATCAACAAAGAGTGACACGAAGAGGCCTTGTAACCTGCCGCTCGCCACAGGGAATCACTCCAAGCATTATATTTGGGCGTAGGTGATACATTGTTCGCCCGCTAGCCAACAGTGATATAGTTACGAGTGAGAGGCTAGACAGTAAGCTCGATGTACTTTTCATCAATATGAATTATTGGGCACATATGCTATATAAACCATTGAAACCAGGAACGTAAAATGAAATGGATAAAACTAAAGCGCCACCTCAACACTAACTAACATGACCTCACTCTATCCTAGCACACTGGCCTCATAGAACCGCGTGTACACCAAAGCTCGCTCCGCCTCCCGCAACAATACCAACCATCATCCATAACTGAGCCAATCGTGCAGCTCGCCCATTCTGCGCTTTATCTTCTCCTTCAGACGCAGCAACTAAGGATAGGGTAGAGCAGTGCCCATGCGTCAAGCCAAATGAAAATAGCCCGAGCATATACACGGCATCGGAGGTAATAACTGCCGGCGTAGACGAGCCATTGACGTTACATGCGACGAAGAAGGGGATAAATACCGAGCGCAGTATTGAATAAATGACCAGGAATGTGCCATTCGTGGGAGAGAGGCAGGGTATTGAGGCGAGGGAGCGGCCTGCAAGATCGGCAGTATTGAACACAAGGAAATGCAATGCGTTGAATATAAGAGGATCTATTGTTGTATCAGCTGGCTCTATGGCTGCTGTGACAGCAGGAAAAAGACACTGGTCAAAAGTTAGGTCAGTGCCTCGCAATTTGGCGAAATAAATTAACATACCAGTGTCACGACCCCGGCATAGAAAATCGCAAAATTGCAGTTATATACCGCTGAACGAGGCGCTAAATGGCTGGATTGTGTCTGGAGAGTGATTGGCGATGGCTGGGAGCTTTGTCGAAGTAAGAGTGTGCGTTCTGAGAGTGATCCCTCGACATCAAAGTCCTTGGAAAACTCGAACCGATCAAATGCAGTCTGGGTACTTGAATTTAACTCTCGGTACAAGACCAGTGTCAAAACTAGAATCATAACTGAAGTCATGAAACAGATTGTTGCACTCCAGGATGCCGAATCTACATCTGGTAGTAGGATGCCAGTGGAAGTATATGCGGTAGCCACTTGAAGAATGGAGATGCCGACAGCCGAAAGTGCGCTGCCAGACATGTAAGATGCGATAGCGCCGGGCCCGTGCTTGTGTGCCAAGGTGATAGTTGATGCCTGAAGAAACCCGCCTGCTGCAGCCAACAGAGTGCTTGTAGTAAGGCCCATAGCAAAGAAACCACTGGGAGAAAGCGCGAGGAAGGGGCATATAGCAAGGAACAAGAACAAGCATATCATGACGACCATCGACACAGAAAAGCTTGGTGAACGGGTAAACTAACATTGTACGGAAAACATAAACTTGGATGACCTTAAGCAAAGCGATATGCGAGTGCCTACCTGGTCACCCGCCCACGTTGCAAGACCTATAGCGAGTAGCCCTGTGCCATTAGAAAGGAGACTTAACCACGATGTGAAAATATCATGCAATGGCGTTCCACGAAGTCTGCTCAGAAAAAAGGGAAGTGTAGTTACGATGGCTGCATGATCAATTTGTTCCGTCAGATAATAGACAATCGACTCTAGATAGCCACTTACCATTCCATGGAAGTAGAGAGCTTACTCCAAGAGCAAGGAAAGCTACCTGAGCGAAGACGTTCGATGAAGGCTTTTCGATCGAGTCATCACAACCACGATCGAAACATTTTTGCCTTTCCAGGCTACGAACTCTAGTAGTTGGAGGACAGCTCAAGGATAAGGAATTTCGTGAATGAGAAGTCATGGGGATATGGTTGTAAGGTGTAAGACTCAGCAAATTGACGCCTCGGGTCGAGGGTCGCGAAGAACCGTTCCGGTGAAGCTAAGATTGTCGAGTTGCGTTGAGAGAGGAGTTGGGAACTCTGTGGATGTTCCGGGATGTCGATCTGTAGACGCATATCCTTTCACACCCTCATGTTTGCCTGTGCATATCGATTCGGCCTCGAGGTGACGTTGACAGTGCCAATCGGTGAGGAAAGAGCGAGGAGATCGACCAGGGATACACGGGAATATATCACGTGCATTTTTTCGTCTCCTTTCCTCCCGGCTTGGTGTTGTTTGCCTTCGGGACCACTCTTGTCACTCTCTTTGTTAGTCAGCCTCGACATGTTTTAGCTAATTTTCCCGTTCTAGGTGCGAGAGTGGGACGCAGCCTGCGGAGGAAGCACTCTCGGTACTCGGCCGCAGAAGAAGGCCTGACGGGACACGTGACCCTTTGGCCTCGTCTAGAGGCCCACCACGAGTGTGCGCGTATGAGCGCCCTCGTGGTCTTTTCTTTTCCCACCTTCCACCCTCGCTCTCACTTTAATAGACGTTCAAGCGCGCTACCAAGCCTAGTGCCGCCCGGATTGTTATCGTTGGGGTGATCCCCGCGGTCGCAGTCTGGGCGGCCCGGCCATCCTGTTGGCCCGCCTCTGGCGGCCCAACTATCCCAGGCCACCGCGAAAGCTGGGCTCGGTACGCATATACCCGGTCTCGAGACCGTGGGCCTGCCGCAAAGGTCGAGTACACGGCTCTTGCTCTCTCGTGTGTTTTCTGTGTCCTATCCCGACCTATTCCCTCCCTCCTAAGCCCACTTGGTCGCCTCCGCCGAAGCCAACTTTTCCCCTCCTCCTAAGTCTAGCTACACTCCAAAAGTACTTGTCATGATTATTTGTAGCGGCATATTTCTAAAGCTTTAGCTTGAAAAGTCTTCTCACTCGCACACTAAGCGGGACACTGAGACATTCTCGCTTCCTCCTAAGCCTATGCATTATCGCTCCCTCCCAAGCCTACTTACTGTTCTTCCCCGAAGCCCTCTTACTCTCCTAAGTTATCTATCTCTGCTCCTGTTAATGGATATAAACCTGACGCTACAGGTCTAACATCCCCCTTACTCGCACGCCGAGCGCGTTGAGGACTTCAGCGTGACGTTCTCGCTTCCCCCTAAGCCTACTTTTTCTCTTCTCTCCAAGCCTGTATAGAAATCAAATGTGTATATTAGACCATAAAGAAATAGATTGTACATATAACCATATAGATGAGTGTGGGGGTGAGCGAATGAATCGCTGGGGCTAGGAGCGTTGGAACGACCTCCTTATATACCCCTCAGGTGAATCGCTCCGAGTCATATATGCGCTGCTACGCATATACACTTGACTCGATTACTTCCAGCGTATTCTGCCGTGTTCCACCACATTCCATACTATTCTAATACATTCTACTGGTTTCTACCACTTTCTACAGCCTGAGTTCTCCCTTCTCTCTAAGCCCACCTGGCCTTCTCCTCAGAAGCCTATCTTCACCTTCTCCATCCCCCGAAGGTGAATTGATTTTGGTATGACGATCATGGCAGTGCCACTCATCCTACTCTCTAGCCAACCAAGTTAGCATAAAGGATAGGCTTTCGGACATATTCCGGGACTCATAGAGTTCTGCTTCCCTTTGGCACCATGTATGCGCAACATTTTGGGACTACATTATATAGCGCAGGAGGCTCCGCTCAATACCGATATTTTTCTACCTTTTTGTTTGTCATTGAAAAATCCGTTCCACTTAGATCGTCTTGTCAAGTGGATCAATATAGATGCTTTGACATAGAATATACTTTTTTTTCTGGTACATACCGGTTATTAACTATTAAAAAAGCCTGGTAAGCGTATCATCTCGAAAGATGTAGGCACAATACCACACTAGGGTCTCGTTTGAGGTTATATTCTGTTAATGTCGGTAAATGTGGATTTCTGCCAAAGGGATAGACATATGAAGCATCACTTCGGAATACTAATGGGTTGATGTTAAGCCAAGCATCTCGGTGGGTATAGTTGACCGACAAAGACATACACTAGAGATCAGGTTCAAGCCAGTGCGTACGACTTAGTGATCAAGGGAGTGGCGCCTGTCCATTAGCCTCGTGGTTGGACAAGGGCTGGAGCCCACGTGATCCCCCAGGTTTGCTTACGCAGGGCCATCACCAGGCTCGCACAGAAACGATCTATATTTGTTACTCAATGACTGGAGAACGGCGCAGAGGTGCAGTGTCTCTACATACTTGCACGAGCTGCCAAGATGGGCATTTGTTATTCGACCCACATGTGCCTTGCCTAGTTCTATGGGTCCTGCTTTGATTAGAGAAGAAAGGTATCGATAGTAGCGCATAGAGACAGGTGTATTCAAATCTGTCTAGACTTGCAAGGACATGCCCGAGGTCTGGAGCGCTCAACAAAAATAGCTGCTTCAGTTTGACAAGAGGGTATGTCAACTTGATCGGAACCCCGTTGCCTCTTACGCGAGACTTCGGGCGCTTGTGGGAGTTCATAAGCTTTCTCCTCTCAGCTGACACTTGCTACCATCCCCCATACCCTTCTATAGAACTACCAAGATTCCTCTCTGCGTCATCGCGACAACCCACACTCGTTAATCATATAACACGCTACACCGCTTAGAACAACTCTTCTTCACTACCTCAACACCCAACATTTACTTGCGCCATGTTCTCTCTCGCGTTGACGCTTGGGGCAGCGGTCGCTTCAACTTGGTTTGCGACACCAGCCACAGCTACGAGCTGTACAGCATTCGATTCTGATTTCAATCTCTACGGTTTTGGCATCAATGGTCGTGATTTTGCATTTGGGCCTCAGGATAGTTGGGCAAACGGTGAGCTTCACTTTTTTTTTTTTTTGTTTCAAACATGTGATATGATGAGCTCGGGGCTGACGGTTTTATGTTTTCTTCCAATAGTCGCTACCGGGACAGTAATGCCAACAACTGGTCGTCCGTAAGTAACTGTTTCACATGGTAGACTTTTCATGACGTCTGACACTTCTTTTTCGGTTAGACCTTTCGATGGCTCGAACACCCAGTGCTTCACCGCAGAATATTTCAACACTATCTACGTCCTCAATGCTGATGCTAGCCAACCGAATGCAATCCATATCTTCGACGCATCTGCCAAGTCTTGGTCAACCCAACAAACAACTGTGCCGGATGGGCTGGACCCCACCTCTATGGTAAGCACGCCGTTATACGTTGCCTCCACTGCTTCTAGCATCGTTTTGTTAATTCGGTTGTCCTTTTACGTAATCAAGGTTGCCATTTTGGACCGTAAGTATTTTTTTGATTAGGCATATCTTTATTGTCGCTTCCATGGTTGCCTTTTGCTAACCGTTGTGTTTCATTTGAATCCAGATGACACAAATGTGTTCTTCGCTTTCTCGAAGGGCAACCTATTCCAGGCAGACATGTCAAGTCTGAAAGCTGCTGGCCCTGCAGCGGTCGAGTGGGGTGCCACTAACGCGCCCACCTTTGACACCAGTTCATACACTCCTGTGATGGGCCTGGCTCAGAATCACATCCATTTCCTCAATCGCGAGACCACTGAAGGACTGGCAGATATCTTTGTTATTCACTGTAAGTCCCTTTTGATAGCTGTGTTTGCATCAGTTTTGACAAGGATTGATAGTTGCCTACTGGCAACCTGAGGCTCAAACCTACGCGCCTGGTAATAATGCTGGCACCTTCCCTCAGAAGCATGGCCAAGTTGCATCCTTCTTTGCTGGTGACTCTTCGGTAAGTCATGAAGTACCTTGGCTCGAGTCTTTCTGACTTCCTAGACAGGTCCAAAAACGCTTCGCTTTCATGCCAGATGATATGTCAAAAACCTATGTCATTGACGTTGAGAAGAATACCACAACCGTGCTGCCAGGTCCCCCGGCCTCTGCTGGCTTTGCTACCAACCCGGTCGGCCTGATGGGACGCCTCAGTGCTTCTCCCAGCGCCCTCGTCTACCTCTCCCCGGCCAACGAACTTCACTACATCGGCGTGGATCAAAACAACGTCGCTGCTGCGGGCCAGTGGGCTCCGATCAGCAGTTCGGAGCTTGTGGCTGCCGCTGCCGTTGATCCATCAGCTACCAGCGCTTCTGCGACCGGTAGCGCATCGGCGACTGCCAGTGGCATGACCACAAGCCGTGTTCCGACCGGAACTGCGTCCGTGTCTGGATCGGCTTCAAACCCAAGTGGCACGGCCTCTGCAAACGGAGCTCTGAGCATGAACGTTGGACTGAGCGCGGGCGTTGTCGCTCTATTATTCGGACTTCAGGCGTGGTTGATGCTTTGATATGCTTTAGTTGGATAGTTGACTTTTATTGCAGACAATGGACAATGTTACTCGCACTTTGACTAGAATCTAGACTTTTTCTTACTTTCGTATCCACGCATCTTTGTCTAGTTCATAGGCAACATGGTTTTCATCTTGATGGCTTTTAACACCTGTATCTCTATACCATAGCGCTAATCCTACTTGCACTCTCACCCGCAATTGCACCGTACCTTTTGTTGCACGCATTTATTAGCAGAAAAACAATTTGATTTCAAGCGACTCGTAAGCGCCGTAACATTGTTGACGCACTCCGCCACTTCACCCTCGCCTCGACATTGGTACTGGTCATGTCAACCGACAGAAAACGCAAATGGGACCAACCCGCTGCGGGAGATGGCGAACTTCCTTCCAAAGTCACCAAGACAGACGAGGGCTCAAAGGCAACGGAAGCTGCCAACGCCGCGGTATATTTACTTCCACGTCTACATTCAACTTTTTCGCTAATTCGAACATTCTCTTAGGCACTTATCGCCGCAAAAATTGCAGCGCAGTACGGCGCCCCTGGAGGTGCTTATGATGCTGGAGGAGGAGGGGGAGGAGGGGGATCTGTTGGCCTTGGATCTGGGGTTGGCGGAGCTGCGAACAACGACCACAAGAGAGATCCATTTGACGGACCGTTCACACATGATATCGAAATCAACGACTTGAGAAATCGATATCTTTTAACCAAGGGCTCGACGCAACAGCAGGTGAGCTGGACGTTCGCATTTCTGTTACACGCGATGTTGATTCTTGGCGTGTTTGTAGATTCACCAAGAGACAGATGCTTCGGTAACAACCAAGGGAGTTTGGTACCCCGACAAGTCCAAGGCGACGGAAAAGGATCCGCCTCTCTACCTTCATATATCTGCCGCCACGCAGGAGGTCTTGAACAAGGCGATCGAAAAGGTCAACGAGTTGATCAACACGGAGATGGGCAGTCTATTGGAGGAGAGAAAAAAAGACGACCGCGGACGAGAACGAGTGTGTATTATGACTTCTGAGAGTAGTATCGAAACTGATTCCATTTACAGAGAAAATGGCCAGAGGAGAAAATTCCAGTTGGCCTCGAGACACTGCGCAATTTCAATGTTCGAGCCAAGGTTGTTGGACCAACGGTATATCATAGATCGTGATTTTGCCTTGAGCTAGTATTGACTGGATGTTTTACAGGGTATGTTTGTGAAATATATTCAGCAGGAAACTGGCACTCGCGTGCAAATCAAGGGACAAGGTTCTGGATATCTCGACAACGAAACCGGTCGTGAGTCCGAGGAGCCGATGCATATTCATATTTCGTACGTTTGTTTACTTTCACCGAGCGGGTGAGCTTCTAACTGAACGCTTGCAACAGTGGACCCGAGGAAGGTATGGTCAAGCGTGCCCAAGAACTCACCGAGGACTTGTTGGAAGTGGTTCGGCTCGAACATGAGAAAGCCCGCCTACTTCTGTTCCACCAACAGCATGAGTTACAGATAGCGCAAGGCAGTTATGGATATAACGTTCGTCGATTTAGCTCCTTACTCTGTTGCTTGTGCTGACCCTGTTGTAGATGGGTGGATATGATCCTGCTCCTCCATCGGAAGCTCCACCGCCGCCGCCTCCTCCACCTGGCGGCGAGGCGCCGCCACCACCACCAGGCGGAGAGGCTCCTCCCCCTCCCCCAGGTGGTGCACCTCCCGGATCTTCCCCAGCGACTGCCGCTCAAGCTCAAGCTGCGCAGGAACAATTCAAGACGTATTGGTGGGACTACAGCACTTGACTCACAAGTTTGAAACTGACGGCTATCCCCATCTGTGTAGGGCTGCTTACGGTTATGACGTCAATTCTGAACAGTTTAAGCAGTGGATGGCAAGTCAGCAACAACAGACTCCAGGACAATATGGCCAGTATGGCCAATCGCCAGCTCAACCGCCACCTCCTTCATAACATAGGTGAGAAAAGCTTTGCTGGACACTGAGCCAATAGGATATTTTGCCCTCTCTGCGCCACTAAACCTCGTACGCGTGTCTAACCTCTTTTGCTAGTCAGGTTACAGATATATCTCATGTACTAACACTACGGGACTAATCGCATGCTGACGCTAACGTGGCTGTACTGCTGATTGTGACTGACCTCAAGGCGCACACTAAGTTCGGGGCTGTTCGTATCCATGTTTCCCTTGTTCCATTGTCTTTAGCGGCGGCAGAATGCATTACTATTTGGCTCATTTGTTTGGCTCGGTCCCTGATTTGGGTGACGAATTAGTCGAGGCGTTACGTCTACGAGGCGTACGGCCCAAGAGACGTACGGTCCAAGTATGAACATCTTCTCTGTTGAAGATTGGACCGTCGTCGTTCAAGAAATGCTGTATAAAACTGGGTCATGGTTGCTGGTGAAGCTGCATCAGCCTTCATACTCCCCGTTCTCTTCGTTCGAATTTTTTGGTTAAACATATTCCTCAGTGCTCTAGACAAGATACTCGATGGAAAATACGATGATAAAACATGTTGAAGCAAATGATTCGGATGATGAGGTAAGCCAAGTCGTCCCGATCGGTTCTATGAAAAAGCCTTATTTTATTTTGTTTGAATAGCTTCCTCTAGACCTCAATCCTAGCACGCGTACCACATCAGCCATAATTTCCGCCCTTTGCCAACAGCGTTTGCACTTCTCCAAAGGAATATACCATGGAAGCGTACCGTCCGTGGAAGCAGCCTCTGGCAGGGTCAATTACTGCAATAAACCGATGCCTAAATCTTTTGTCTCTCCCCGCCCCTTGCCTCCAGTCCCATCCCAATTCTTCGTTCATATGGGCCATAGTTGGCGTTCGATGCCAAAGGACGTGGTGCGGATGCATATTGTGCATCGTTTCGCCGCTCGCGACAAGTACTTTGAGGCATATCGAGCTTGGGAGGCCGATCACGACAACTGGGCCTATGAGGTTTACGGGCTCATGCGAACTGTGATGAAAGCTCAGGACCGCGTAATTGCACGACAGCAGACGGACCAAATGGACATCGAGTCAGCCAACGAACCAGACTTCGACGAGGATACGGAGATTCAAACAGTCTTGGACGAACTTACCTCGGCTGCCAGCCAGGCCGCTACCGATTTCGAGGTCGGAAATCTCCAAACGCTCGATCTCAATGGCACGGCCTTGACTGAGTTACAGGATGGCGCCGAAGTAGACGATCAGGAGCGGCTTCGGAGATGGTTTATTTCAAACACTAAGCGCATGGAACAGGCTAGGACGATACCTAGAAAAATCTTGCCCCTCCCATACAGAGCCGGCCCATCTACAATGTTTGGCCTCAGCTACGAAAGGACTCGGCTAGCCGGCGAATCACCTCCTCGAAAGCGCAAAACCCCATCTTTTGTTCTTCCCAACTGGGCGGCGCGTAATGTTTTGATCAGCAACTCTCAAGCGCAAGCCTCTCCGCTTCATCCTGCTACATTTGAGTCCAGGAAGGACCAAGCAGTGAACGAAGGGGACGGATTGTCTCATCCACAGCGCATATACTCGACCAAATGCTCGTGTGGCTATGTCGGATGCCACTGCCAAATGTGGAGGTCCTGGTGGGACGAAACTCAAGAGATGATAGGATACGTAGAACACGTTGACATTCCGGTTCATTCTGCGTCAGGGACCCTTTCTCGTTTTGTTCGGATTTGCCCCGGGATAGAACCGTCCAATGTTGAGCAGGCGATATCCAACAGCACTTCCGAGCGATCGACTGCTGGGCAGGGCTCCCAAGTAGGAAAAGATTGGGCGTACGACCGTTTCGCGTCTGAAACCCAAGCCGAAGTATCCTCCCGTG
Organism: Ceratobasidium papillatum; assembly: GCA_037042815.1. Taxonomy (NCBI): domain Eukaryota; kingdom Fungi; phylum Basidiomycota; class Agaricomycetes; order Cantharellales; family Ceratobasidiaceae; genus Ceratobasidium; species Ceratobasidium papillatum. Next base: position 44,993 of record JAYRCO010000005.1, read on the forward strand.
TCCCAGCTGAAGCCTCCGAGTGAGTCTCCCCATTTTTGTGTTGTAACCACTTATTGATCCATTTTAGGTATCAATATCTACAGCCGATTCCTATAGGAGAAACTAAATACTTGGATCCAAAAAGCGATTATACACCAAAAGAAACACAAAGTGCTTTGAACACTCCGGCGGAGAACTACGAAACAATTCAAGGCAAAACAGACCATACATATATCGAGTCAACCCCTGATCTGGTTGAAGACACAGGAGGCAAAGTGGCCTCATCCACCACCACAGACAACACTGTAGCGTGTGAACCATCCCAGACCAGCCGCGAATTCAAACTGCAATGGGAGCAGTTTGTAGAAATCGATCCAAAGATGTCCAACGAATATTCATCCCAAATATTCAAGACTCTCATGGACTTGGAGGTTTGTTGCGTCATTCCACACAACGACCTCCCCATTCACCCTATTCCATAGCCTGCCTCCTTACCTATCCAAACCCCTCAAAATAAACGATCAATGAGGTGGAGCTTACGGCCCGAGTCCGTAGATTGGATTGCACATGTGCATTATCGTTGCAGTCTTTCACCACAAACGCTGTTTCTGGCTGTCAATCTCTTGGATCGCTGTCTCTTCAAACAACCTTACAACCTTGATTCCCCCCGATGGCAAAAGCTTGCGGCAGCGTGCCTTTGGTCCGCCTGGAAGTACGAGGGAGATGGATCCCAATCTGTCCCACTTGATGCCATTATCTCTCATATGCCATTCAAGCCTTCTCGCGAGGACATGATTTCTATCGAATGGTACATACATGTCACTGTCGACCATGATCTCTCATTTCCTGGACCATTGGTCTTCATGCGTCGTATATTGACCACATTTAAATGCACAAAAGATATAGCTTACCTGGCAAGGTTCCTAGTCGAGATTTCCTTGATGTCTCGGAATTTGGCGTTACATCCGCCCAGCGCAACTGCCGCCGCCGCTGTATGGCTAGCCCGCGAACTCATGGGCGTTCCCGGCTGGGTGAGCTGCATTCCCTTCTGGTGATTTTAGCCTGAGTTCTGATGTTCCGATTTCAGACTGCTGAACTTGAGGACGCTACCACTTGGAGCGCTCATGATCTCCTTTCACCCGTTAAATACATTATTTCCACTGTCCGCAGTATACCTCGCGACAACCAAGGCTATAAAAACTATCTTATTTTCATGAAATGGACACATCCTAGTGTCAACGACCTTGCTCGATGGTGCCAGGATATCTTCTGGCGCGCTTGGTCAGAAGCCACCTTGGGCCACCTTCATGTTGCCTTGTTCCGTCTTGGAGAGATTATAAGATCTGGAGAGGCACCTCCACTCAAAAAAATCGATCCTGGGCCACTTTCAGGTAGTGCACTCTTCGAGGTGTAACTACTTGATTCCTGTACTCTCTTTTCGGATTACGATCTATTCTTTCAGCAGTCGCATGTCTATCTTGAGCTCTTCTATCGCTTTTTTGTGTATTTTCGATGATTTGTATGTCCTAGAATGCAATATATAAACGCGGGTAAATGCGTATTTCCTCGAGTAACTGGTCAACAGACTCAGCGGTGAGGGTCCCACATTAGTATCGTTGGCGTCTCTGAGTGTACTACACAATACATCTTTTCTCCTCTCTCAAATATAAACGTCCTTGGTTCGCTAGTTCTATCTAAAGCTATATGACTTGACCTCTGCATCCGGATACCTATGATCACGGTCCGGATATAGATAAACACAAGCTTGGTCATCACGGACGTCACTCACACGTACAAGACCTCAACCACCTCCCAGTTCATGACCCAGGTAGGTATCCCACATAACTGTTTCTTCCAGACCGTGTCGGTTCAAACTCTGAACACTTTCTCCCAGCCATCTGACATCACGGTTGAGCAGGAAGATATTGCCCAAGGCTTTGGACCCAGCGATGGCAGCGATTTCACGCTTCGCTCACAGGACGGAGTCAGTTTTCATGTCCACTCCCTTATTCTCCGCCAGGCCTCTTCCGTTTTCGACGGCCTTATGTCATTTGGGTCCGGCGAGCCTGTGGTTACGCTAACGGAAGATGCCCGAACAATACGCTTGATGCTCCGATTTATATATTTTGCGCAGGAGCCGCCTACTATCGACGACCATCTCTCTCTCGAAAAGGCGCTGGAGGTTGCGCGCAAGTACGAAATCGCTGCTATGACATCCCTGCTGAGGTCTATGTTCTGGCTGGAGAATTCTCGGCTACACATGCGAAACGACCCTATCGCTGCCTACGAAGTCGCTTGTATGTTCGGCTTCGAGGACATACAAAAGGCTTGCTACCAGCACTGTATTCGGACCATAAACCTAAATGATGAGCGTACTGTCACTGAGATTTTGCCTCTCTGTCGGCATCCTCGCTACGTGTTGTCCCTCGTTGCTAGACTGGCCAAGCGTCGAACAATTATCACTAAAACCTTGCATGCCATCTATGCTTTCCCCATGAACTTGGTCTCGCCGCAATGGGATGCGACTCATATTATTCGAGAGACGTTAGCCTCGCGCTTAATGTGCGAGACATGCTTAAAGACCTACACCGATACGGTACATAGCACAGTCTCATGGCAGATGTTTTGGGTGGACCGCGCTTGCCAGGTGCTGGTAAGGCGACCAATGGACGAGTGCGCCCACGTGTTCGAAGTTGGCTTTTTATGCAAGCCCTATGATGAAGAAGAAGACGTGACAGTCTTCTGTGAGGACTGCTTCACACATATTCAGCTCAGAAACCACAAAACATGGGAAAATTGGGCACAGATAGTTCGGGAAAGTCTAGAGAACAAGCTCGGTAATTGTCTATGATCGTACCTGACATCTATCTCTATTTCCTGAATGATATTTTTTCAGAACTACATGTGGATAAGCAATCGTATCGTGCTTTCATATTGTGATTATTCCTTACAGCTACTATAAAAACACAATGATGTATCGTTTCAAATACAATTATACTCCTGCTTTGAACAATTCACTCGTGCGCCTGAACGTGTGGTTCCTATTCTAAGAAAATCAACCATCAACAGTGCGCTCAAGGAGCGGTTTGAGTGCAGTGATAGATGTCAGTGAGGCTGGGGCCAGGAAGTATTTGTCACTGTGTACGTTAGATCATCACGTAGCTCAAATTAGCACCTGTGGCTTGTGGTCTCCATTGACGTTACACTACGATGCCCCAGTACTCTTGAGTCTAGACTCTGGATTTGAAGAATTCGCTTCCGCCCCACAGTTTATCCGGGTCTCCATTGAGTTCACAGGTCTGTCAGACTCTACCTTCTTGGCTGTTTATTATAATGTTACTCGGGCCAAATAACGAATATTCTTGGCAATCGCAACAAGGGACACAAGCTAGTAATACCGCGTACGTATACAAACGGGGCAGCCGAATTTTCAGCTCTCGCTGAACTGAGTGTTCTCTGCTGCGGAATGTCTATTTATTGTTTTGCCACGTCATGTTCGCTAGTGTTCTCCTACACTTTCCGGACCGTCTGCTCCCAGGAGATATAGATTAGGCTAATGTATAGAGATTGATCGAACAAGAAGCACACCGCTAGATCACGTATCATAGTTGGTTAATCTCTTCATCATGATTTTATGGGGCTATAAGTGTCTACTTTGAACCTAGCGCGGGATGAACGGTCTCACAAGCGGGGTCACGAGAATATTCCGAGACCGAGGCAGCAGTTAGAACCTAGCATCTGATGAGGATAACAATGTAGCCGAATCGAAAGATGCTCTCAAGCACCATGTGAGCAAGTCAAAACTCATTACTCTAGCCACTCAAGAACCATAACCCGTCGCGACGACCGTTCTCCCCGACATGAATGTGCTCGATTCTTTCTGCTGCGGGCGGTAGAACTCGCGTGTGTACTCGCCAGGCGTCATCGCTCTCGGTGAAGTCGTAATACGAGTCCAAGCGACTTAGGTATGTTCATGCGAGCAATGATGTTTCCCAAACGGTTGCTACTTTTGCCACTTCTTCACAGAAAGACGCTGAGGTTAGAGTTCTAGTGTCAGTGTGTTCTCTTGAGAATAAGTTGGGGAGAGCTGGAACGCAATTGCGTGGGAGAGAACGTTGGTATATGCGCTAGGTTGTATATCATTAGCAACCGGCCCGCCTTAAAGAGTACGTACAGAGCACACTTGGCAGGTATAAAACGCGAGAGACCAACGCATGTCTTTCTTCAGTGCGTTCTTCCTACTAGATCGCCAGCATATTCTATAAAAACAACCAAAACATGCAAGTCAAGACGTTTGTCGCCCTCGTGGCTTTCTTCGGTCTCGCTGCTGCCTCTCCTGTGAGTTCCGTTCTTTTCAGCGCCTTCAATTGTTATTGACATTGCGGTCGTCAGGTGGTGGAGCGCAAGCCGTCTGCTTCGCTGCCTCCTCCACCTCCCAAGCCGACTTTCTCTCCTGTGAGTATTGGATGGTGTTCATTCAGCTTCGTTGCTAATGAGGTATATGATTAGCACCCGCCTCCTCCTCACTCCCTTGTTGGTCGCGCTCCCCCGAAGCCAACGGTGTCCTTGCCGCCTAAGCCTACCTTCTCGCTTCCCCCCAAGCCCACGTTTTCTCCCGTCAGTACTATCCAACAATATCGCTTGACTAGCCTCACTGAAACTCCCTGCCATCAGCACCCGCCCCCACCTCCCCACTCGCTGGGAGAGCGCGCTCCACCGAAACCTGTCTCCTCGGCTCCCCCTAAGCCCACGTTCTCTCCTGTAAGTGGTCGCGGGCACGTCTCCTAGCATACTACTGACAAGTGTGTCTGGATCTAGCACCCTCCCCCACCTCCTCCCCACTCGGCGCCTCCCCACTCTCTCGGAGGTCGCGCTCCTCCCAAGCCGACGTTTTCCCTTCCACCTAAGCCGACGTTCTCTCTCCCGCCAAGCCGACGTTCTCTGCTCCCCCTAAGCCGACGTTCTCGCCTAAGGTATGCGTTTGCGTTCTATAGGTATAAGTATACCGACTGACGTGCTTCTAGCCCCCGCCACCTCACTCAGTTGTGCCGCGCGCTCCTTCGAGCGTCCCGCACCCTCCCCCTCCTCCCAAGCCCACTCACTCCGGCAAGGTAAGAGGTGACGATGTGATTGTGGAGCAGCACATATCTGACGCGTTGTTTCAGCCCCCGCCACCTCCTCCCAGCTCGCTTCCTCCTAAGCCCACCTTCTCTGGCAAGGTTCGTAACTTCTAACATCGCTTCTTTTCCGTGCCAACTCGACTGAAACTCGTCTTTGCAGCCCCCCAAGCCTACGAAGAGCGCTTAAACAAGCGATATGATGTACACCAAGGCCAAAGTCGAGTCCCACTGGCATCGAGAGCATAGAGTATATGACAAGGAGATACGATATGTGCTGGGGCTAGACTGTATACCAAGTTTTCTGTTGTCTGTGTTTTCTTTTTTACAAAGCGGTTCCCTTCGGATAGTCTCGTCAGTGATGTGAACGATCTGTTGTCGAATGCTATGAATGTTTTGATCCACCAATAAGGAAAAGAGAATAAGTGGTCGCTCCGCCTTGAAATTCGGGGAGTTGGCCGCGGGGTGCATGAAAAGGAACATAACGAAATCTACTTCCACCTTTCTCCAACCAAAACGAGAGCCTGGCACTGCTTCACAAGCAGACATTCACTTTATTTTCAATATTTATGGAAACAAGACTTGTGACTTGAAGCTAATACTCACTGCTAAGTAGATCGCCTAAACTTGATCACTTGCGGGAAACAACCAAACGACCAAATCTGGCAGGCAATATCGCCGCTCTGGTCAAGAGATAACAGCTCGATCAAAGTCTAACTCATGACCCCAGTCACCGACTCCTGATCTCTGTTCACTCGTTCCCATCTATTTACCTAGGCTTCGAGGCTGACTCAGCTCAGTTACATGCGCACTCCTATTCGATGAGGCATTTATATACGAAACAGGAGACACCAGACCACCGACTTTTCTCTTTGCAACCACACCGCTCGACCAGAGACGACTATTGAAAAAACCTTACTACACCTTTTATTGATATCCTCAGCTATGCTTGACTTCTGGCCCCTTGTAGTAGGCGTCATAAACAGCCAAGTACAGTAATTTTTTGGATACGGCTATAAGCCGAATTACCTATGAATAGCTTTCGTGATATGTTTGGAGAAGGATGTATGCGAAGAAGGGCGAATCTGAACATATACTCAAGACTTTTCTTTACTAGTCAAAAAGGTCCAAACAACTCATCGTATAGCTCTACTGCGAAACATTGGGATTTGGGACTTTCTGAGTCTGGCCAATAACGTATAGATCGCCCGAGGTGAACGATGTGTCACTAAAAAGTGAATCGATATCTGAGTTTTCGTCTAAGTTGTCTCCTACAAGGCAATCGAGCTCCTTGTCCCAACTATCAATACTACCATCTTCGTCTGGCCTATTTGCTCCGTCATCGCTATCGCTACTATCTTCTTGGTTCGCGCTCGCTCCCTATAAATGTTTTGCATTAGACAGATCGACCGTGGTTTTCAGAGAAATGGCTAATACGTACGTGAACTATCGCCAAGTCGTAATCTATGTAGACCCCCGAGTGTTGGGAACAGTATGTTTTATCAGAATCATTGTCTACCAATTGTTGGACTTGGTCAGGCAAGCAGATATTTCGGCGTGTACCATCTGCAGTGCGCATCCGTATTACGTCGTCATATCCCACAACGGTTAACGTAGGCGGGGTTTCTGATACCATACCAGCTGGCGGCCAGTCATATTCAACATAGTAATTCATTCTCTCCAAACGCATTTCCGTTAGGGTGCTAAGTCTACCAACCGCTCTTAGAATCTTTTGGCCCACAGAAATATCCGACTCAAAGAGGGTCATGCATCGTAGCGAATGGAACTTTGAAAGAACATCGCCCCACGATTCCGCCGAGTGAGATGGTTTTGATGGGCAAGATAATGCTAGGCTTGAGAGATGAGGTGCGGCAATGGCCAGTTGGCCAAGATAGAGTTGGATGTTTTTTGCCCAGCCAACATCGATTCTCACCTCGTCTAGTTTGGGCAATAGAGAACGAGAAATAAGCAAGATGATTTCAAGGTATCCTGTGGTGAGAATTAGGTGCTTGAGAGATGGTAGCGACACGATTGAATCGGCCCAAGGTTTTTTGATCTCATTTAACATAGTTCCGCATGACCTCTGGTGCCAAAGCGTTAATGAAATTAAGTTGGGGGTCGAGCGTAATATGTTTGCCCATTGGAGCACACGAGAAGGTGCTAACCCGATTCCTGGCTCTGAGAACACCTTGATTACCGTGAGGCGAGCAGAAAAGATAAAAGCTGCTGGGTTGATGGGGTATGAATCCATGCGAAGTACGGTGGGCTGAATCCTTAAAGCTTGAAAGGTGTCCAACGCTTCGGGCTCATCCAGGCCCTCAGGCAGAAGTAGCGCTTTCCCCATGGGCCCGATCGCTAGAGTTTGTAGTTCGAGGATCCCCGGAAAGTATACTAAGGATTTGATCGTCTTTGTTATACATTGCCCGCACCAAAACGATAAATCCAGCGACCGCCATCGCTCAATGTGTTGATTGACACTTTTGATGGTGGCTTGAGCGTTTAGCGGTAGTTCGTGTGTGGGATGTACATATTCCGGGGGTTGCCAGAGCCTGACATCAATAGGGTGAGAGCCAGAGTTCAAGAGCCAGAGTTCGGTGAGGGCTTTGCCGCGAGCCGTGTCAACAAAAGTCCACAAAGAAGGCGACCCAATAACCGTTTGACGCCAGGTGCGACACACATGAGCGGATGTTATAGGGCTATACGATGTACGAGATCGTAGGGTCAGAGGTTTGAGAATCAAAACAAGGAGATCGGCGGGAAGTGTTTGCCACGAGAGAGTCGGGTCATTTAGGGGTTTACTTGACATCTAGTTCGATCGTTTGAGCCTAAGTCGCTGAACAACTTTGCTGACGTTGCCGAGAGAGGGGAGATACAATGCCGTACTGACAGTGCTTGTAGTGGTGGTTAGTGAAAACTGGTTCCGGACAAAGTCAAGTAAATACTGATCGTGTATGCTGGGTTGGGTATCCAAGTTATATCACGTGCTCCCCAGCTCTTGAATGACAACCACTACAATCATTGAACTAAATAGCGAATATGATATCGGGTTCTTATCCACACGTCACCTTCTAGCGAAAAAAGTTATCCTCGCCGAACCATTCGAGCACGATGCCACTTGATGCGCGCTGGGATGATAGCACACTGTGTCGGGTGGCAACCACAGTATTGCTCACTCGCTCACTCAGAACGACTCGTGCTTTAAACTCCATTCTGACCCACTAAACCGAGACGGTTCTCATGGTGTAGATGATATTCCATATACTAGCTTTTGTCTGACGCATGACTTGTACGACACATGGACTTCTGTCTGGCTGTCCTATCGCCTTATCGCAGACCTATTCCCTACGCGCCTATAAATGGTGTACACGCCGCCATCAACGTTCTAGGACCACTCGCCGGGGCCGATAGATATCGCGGAATACCACAGGTAAGCATTAGGAAGATGGCTTGGCGTGAGCCCGCGTTAACCTTTGCGGTCATACCATAGCTTCCGAGTGCCTAGTTCTATCACCACATGCTGCACTCCAAGTCACCACTGCCCAGGAAAACACTTTCGACGAATCATGTACCTCAAGATTATCGCACCATCGGAATGATAGGGAAGACTCCTGTATTTAGCTTCAAACCCGGTGGCGAGTCCAGAGCAGCGCCAGTAAGGTTGGCCTGTCCGACTCTTTTACTTGTGACTATAATTGAAATATTCTAGAATTTAGAGTCATTGTGCGCTCATCCGCAGCTCTTTCCTGAGAAAATATAAATTTGGTTCACGGCTATTTGCCTCCACATGCTCTGGGCTGGGCGAAAGACAGGCACACCCAGCGAACGAACCGACGGATAATCAAATATCGCCGACGACCCCACCGGGTTCTGAGCAGCATTTCTTTTACAGGCACCGGGTGCTCGCTTCGCGGCGGATGTCCATGCAGCTCAGGCAAGAAGCACGCGGTCGACTTACCACAGAGATCCACTTCATTCAAACTTCCCCTATTTGCGAACGAGAAGGCACTATGTCGAATCTAAATTCAGATTTGATACAGAGATTTGGTAAGTAGGCTCGCTTGGATATGGCACATGTGGCAGTGCTTATGTGTACAAAATCCAGCACGAAATTAAGGATGCCAAGAGCGCTTCATCCGCCCAGCCTTTCGAACGCGCCATCCCATATGGCCCAAGGTTTTGAACGGTATGGAAGCTCCTCATTCATCCAAGTGCCGGGAGATCCGGTAATGCTGGGCTGACCTCATTGCTGTAAGTGATCATCTCTGATGTATACTTCAATTACTATATCGTCTAAAACCGCCCTATCCAGTCTCGTAATCCGGTCGTAATACTCTTAGAAGAGACCCATGGACTATCTCTTGGGCTTCTCCGGTATATTCTGTGGTTTTCTCCGAGGACTCTTGGCCTCCAAATGCGGCTCTTTGAAGTCGCACTCGCCCGCATGTCCATACCATTGGCTGGGCACACGACCCAACAACACCATCACGCGATAAGGGACACACAATATCCAATCCGAGTTGCATGTGTGGTGCGGAAAGGCTTGGGTCTCTCTGGATTGCAATGGTCGCATGTGGTCTTCTCATCCTTCTCGTCCATAAATGCGCCCCCACAGTCGCGTTCCTCCTCACGGACCATCCCCCCCTCTGCCTCTGACAGAGCGTTCGACCATGGCCTCCACCCAAGCCAACATGCGCGAGGTTGCTGACATCAACCCGACTGTCATGAGCACAGTCGAGTCTGGCGCGCCTCTCGCTCAGGTCTCCTCCCGCCCCTCCTACCGCGAGAAGCACGACATTGAGTCTCCGGTGGATGAGAAGCAAGATCCGGCCTTGGCCTATACTGAATCTCGCGGCAGCCAGCCAGGCTATCGTGAGGATGGCCAGCTCGCCATTGTTAACGACGGCTCACCTTTCCCCGTCGACCCCAACGCACCAGTAGAGACTTCGCAGCTTACTGTTCGAGCTGTTATAGTTGGTAGCTTGCTTGGTCTCATTGTCGGTGCGTATTTAGTTACCAGAGATTAAATCAAATGTTGAATTCGCTCCCTCGTAGGTGCCTCGAACATTTACTTGGGCCTGAAGACGGGATTCACGTTCGGTGCTGGCCTCTTCGGTGCCATTTTTGGTTTCGCTATCATCAAGCCTTTGTCGCATGCTCTCCCTGCTAGCTTCGGGTGCGCTTTAATTCTGTTCAACCTTTTCATTGGCTAATAGCTTACCCTCTGCAGTGGTGGACACTTCGGCCCCAAGGAGAATGCAGTCGTTCAGACTGCTGCTACCTCGGCCGGAAGTCTGACTGGTCTCTTCGTCGCTGCTGTTCCGGGTAAGCTGTTTCAGCCGCTCCCTTCACAAGATTGTACTAACTGAGCTACAGCTATGTACCATCTGGGTCTCATGACCACCCCTAAGAAAGACATTGGACGTCTGTTCACGCTTACGATCATCACCGCGTTCTACGGACTGTTCTTCGCCATTCCATTGCGCAAGTATTACATCTGTAAGTCTATTGTCTTTTGTTTGTTGTTCTTTGGCGCTCATTTGTCCCAAAGTGAAGCAGCGTTTAGTCTTCCCATCGCCTACCGCCACCGCATTCACTATCCGTTCGCTTCATGACACCACTACTCCTGCTGCCCGCATTGCTGCCAAGAAAAAGATCAAGATCCTCGCTGCCTCCTTCTCAGGCTCTTTGATTTTCAAGACCATCTCCGGTTACGCGCCCGGTATTCTCTGGGACTGGCATATTTTCTGGTGGCTCTACACTTGGGGCTGGAAGGGAATCATCCACGCCGAATCTTGGGGCTGGTTCATCGAGCTTACTCCAGCCTTCTTCGGTGCTGGCATGCTTTCCGGTCTCAATGCGTCGTGGTCATTCATGTTGGGGTCTATCCTCGCCTGGGCGCTCATCGGCCCAGTGCTCGTCAAACAGGGCAAAGCGGTCGGTGTCGCTCAGAGCGAAGATATCCCGGGATGGATCTACTACGCGTCCATGAGCTCCAAGGACTATATCAACAAGCCCTCCCCCCGTTACTGGTTGCTCTGGCCCGGTGTTTTCGTCATGGTCTGCTATTCGTTCGCCGAGGTCGCTTGCTCTGCTCCTATTTTCTGGGCTGCCATGAAGAACACGTACAAGGATACCAGCTATAAGCTCCGTGAACGCAAGGCTCGCCGCGCCGGCGTTGATTTCAACGAGCCCAAGCCCGAGGGTTACGAAATGCTTGAGGATCCCGCCCCACCTGAGGAACAAGTTCCGCTTTGGGCCTGGGTTATTGGGTTGAGTCTTTCTGCCATCGGAACCCTCGTCGTCGGTCACTTCCAGTTCCACCTTGACGCTGGCGTTGGCATCCTCTCGCTCATTCTCGCCTTCCTCTTTGCATTCATCGGCGTGCAGTCCTCCGGTACGACTGATGTTAACCCGGTTGGTGTTATCGCCAAGGCATCGCAGCTCGTCATCGGTGGCATTACCAAAGGCCAGGGCATCCCTATTCAACAAGCTCAGCTCGCGAACCTTGTTGCTGGATCCGTTGCTGGCCAAGCCGCATCGCACGCTGTTGACATGACCGGTGATCTTAAAACCGGTCACTTGTTGCGTGCGTCACCAAAGGCCATGTTCTGGGCTCAGATCGCGGGCTCTGCCGTTGGTATTTGGCTCAGCGTTGGGTTGTTCGTTCTCTTTGCTACTGCCTATCCCTGCCTTACGGATCTTGAGGTCAAGTGCACTGCGTTTGGTATGCCTGCCGTGGCCGCTTGGCGTTCAGTTACTATCGCCGTCACCTCTCCTACCCTCCCTATCCCTAAATCGTCTGGCATGACCGCTATCGGAATGGGCATCGCCTCCATCGTCACCGTCATCATTAAGAACTGGTTCATCCCGAAACAGTACCACAAGTGGATCCCGAACTGGAACGGTATCGGTCTCGGCTTCGTCGTTCCTCAGACTTACTACCCGATTGCGATGATTGTTGGCGCGCATGTTGCTTACGCTTGGGAGTCGCGTCGTCCCAAGAGTGCGGAGATTTGGATCTTCGCCCTCGCTGCGGGCTTGATTGCTGGCGAGGGTATGGGTGGTGTGTTGAGTGCACTTTTGACAATCGTCAAGGTGGACGGAGGGGAGTACGGAAGTGCAGTCGCATGCCCTGGATATGAGTATTGTGGTTGATAGGTTAATTTGAGGGTGTTTGCTATAGTCTTTGTCCGTTTCTATATATTCAATTCATTCTCTTTGAAAGGATATCCTCATGTGTATGACTTAAATCAAGACTGTTCACGACTATCACATAAGACGCTTGAAATACGCAGGGACTCGATTGCACATCATATGCTAAATAGCACCAAATACTTTTATGCTGATACAAGTTCGGTTCATTACTATGAACTGGGATATAAAATATTGAAAGCTACATGATATTTTTTCATATCCTCCGGTGCTGAAACGAGCTTTGAGGGCCAATGACCGAGGGAGATAACCATAATCGAACCAACGGAGCTCGGAGACCCTCAATTGAAGATGTTGGTCAAGCTACATATATGCACTTATATTGTCCTGCAATATTCGATTTGGTGAATCGGGTTGCGCCACCCTTGCCTTTGGCTTCCTAATACGTTCACACTCACTGAAGTACTCCGTGACGTCGTTGGCTACCCTCATCATTCCATTTCAATGGAGGGTTATGAGGACGGCTACTGTAATGAAATTCTGCTCGCCCGTGCCGAAGAGAGAAACACCTTCAGATAGATTGGCATGAGCTGAGCACATGGGCCATTCAATCGGATGTTCTCATATAATAATGAAGGACACACATTACATCACGACAACGTCAGTCGTATGGTGGAAGTTATCCAAATCTGGCAGTTTTGACCCTCATAAATGTGCTACATAGATAATCACGTGCCTGTGTTTGCTTTTCTCGATACCTCGGTCCTTGATCGTTCTCGGTCGTTGCGCCTGACCACCAAGGCTTTGACATTCGAACACAGTCATATTGCCTTTACCTAATGGTGCATTGCATTATGTAGTCTATGCTCTGCTTCTCTCCATTTTCTCGCTTCCCAGACTAGGTGAACAATGTTCCAAACGGGGGTTGCTTTCTGTCCTCGCCACTCCCATTCCGGACTCGAATGACCTCGTTGGCTCAGAATATCTTCACATACGACGTTTGAGGAGTGAAGATCCACGCCTGTCAACCCATATTCAACGTTCATCTTGAAAATTTTGGGGTCACCGCACTACTCTAGCCTTAGATCTTGCGGTGGCTGGCGTGTCAAGCATCGATTGGTAGCAGACATATCCTTGGTACTCGCTTGCGGATCTGCTTGACATCCAGTACTTCAGGTGGCCCCGTTTTTGTCTATATGCAACCTAGACTTTGGTTAGATGTGAACTTCGTCTATCTATGTTCAGGTCAGCTGAACTCGACCATTCATCGACAATCTCCGAACAAGCTCTAAGGAAACTCGGATGGAGAGCCCACGCTGATGTTCGAGTGGTACGGAGTGTTGCAATGAGGTCGACTTGGCCCCTCGATAGCATTCACGATCGCTCATTCTTTCCGGTTTTCCGAGTAGGTATAAAAGATCCCTGTACAATGAGACGCACTACTCCATCCCCTCATCCCTCACAATGTCGGACACTACAGACGTTAGCGCCTATCCTGATTTTAACACTCTCAATGCTCGCCATCACCGCCTTGCTGCCTGGTTCCTAGGTCCCAAGGCCGAGAACGCTCAGTTTATGAAGGATTTCTTCATGTACATCGCCAACCAGACCGAAAGGGCTCGCCAAAACTTCCGGTCTAAGGACCCCGTAAGTCAACTTTTGTTGAGCAACTACTTCCTAGTTTCGCTGCTACCTTTCGCTCATTTTCCCCCCTATTTTAGGAATTCATTGGTGCCGACATGCAAGCCAGCAACACATTCCAAGAAGAAATTCGTGACTTGGATAATGCACTCAAAGAAATCACTGCCGCGCTCGCTGAGCACTCTGTTCCGTTCTGGTCGCCGCGCTATAATGCCCACATGACATACGACACGTCCATGCCTGGCATGCTTGGATACTTAGCGACTATGCTATATGTCAGTCAAAAGTTCGCTTTTGGCATATATCTACTGACGATCCTCAAACAGAACCCTAACAACGTGGCATTGGAAGCCAGCCCGCTTACGAGTGTTATAGAGCGTGATGTCGGGATGCAGCTATGCCAGATGCTTGGATATGACACTAGCAATCAGGATAGCTCTCGCCCGTGGGGACATATTGCTTGCGGGGGCTCGATTGCCAACTTAGAGTCGATGTGGTACGTATTTTCATCGTTATTGAATGTTGACTCAGCCTAATGCTTGCATGTTGCACCTACGTAGGGCCGGTGCGTATCTGTGTTCAATATTGTAAATGTTGCTATTGATTACTAACTTGAGCAATAGCTCGCAACCTAAAATATTATCCGCTCTCGTTGGCCTCCGCTATGGAAAAGGGTGCACCACTGGAGCATATTCGGGGCAAGTTTGAAATCGAGCTATGTACAGGCGAAAAGAAGCTATTCTCTGAAGCGTCTGTCTGGGAGCTTTTGAACCTGAAGCCACCGACGGTCTTCGAAATTCCGGAGCGACTTGAGAACGAGTTCAGTATTTCGTCGACATTTTTATCAAATACCATGAACAAGTAAGCTTATTTCTTACAGCTATTGATGCATCACGAACGCAAGGCTCTTAGGTACCTAATACAAACTTTGGGACGGGATATACTCGATCAAAAATTCGGGGTTACAGAACCTAGTAAATATCTTGTTACCGCGACCCATCATTACTCTTGGCCAAAGGGCGCAGGTACGTCAACGTAGTGTTGAATCCATGTGGTGAATTCTAATACAGGTATGTCTGCAGCCATAACCGGCATCGGCTCCGGTAATATCATCGATATCCCGGTTGACAATTACGCTCGTATGGACGCCACCGCCTTGGACGGACTCCTCCGGAAGTGTCTTGATAACAAGCAAGCCGTGTACGCCGTTGTGTCTATCATGGGATCCACTGAACAAGGGGCCGTCGATCCCGTCGCCGATGTAGTCGCGCTTCGCGAAAAATATCAAAAGCTTGGCCTCTCGTTTGCTGTCCATGCCGACGCCGCATGGGGTGGATACTTCGCCTCTTTGCTTCACGATGAGGTAGTCGGGGCGCCACGCAGCAGCCCAGCTGATCCTGGAAATCAATATGTACCCGAGCAAGCGTTGGGTGCGCATACTCGCAAACAGCTCGAACATCTACAGTTTGTCGACTCCATTACGATTGACCCTCACAAATCGGGGTATATACCCTACCCTGCCGGTGGGCTCTGCTATCGCGACGGGCGCATGCGTTATTTGGTCACTTGGTTGAACCCTGACGTGTGGAAAGCGTCCGACGCCGACGAGGGTATGGGTGTGTACGGAGTGGAAGGAAGGTACAGTTTGCTTCAATAAGAATAAAATTTTCGAAGAAAATTGATATAAAATCATTAGCAAACCTGGGGCCGCCGCCGTAGGAGCTTGGGTGTCCCATCGTGTGATTGGGCTGCACAAAAACGGGTATGGGTCCCTGCTAGGAGAAGCAATGTTCAGCTGCACGAAGGTAGGCTCTCAGCGCCGATGAATCGACGCATATATTCACGTATAAGTGTCATAGATGTACACTCATTGGGTGACGATGGATATGAGCGACCCGGCCTTGATCGTCGTCCCTCTTAACCCCCTTCCAGCCGAGCGCGATAACAAAGGGGAGGATGCCATCCAGGCTCAGCGCAAGTATATTCTCGAGAACATTACCAACCGTCCGAACTACGACCTTACCCAAGATGAAAAGGCCATGGAACTCTTCCGTGATCTCGGCTCAGATCTCTCCATTAATGCCTTTGCCTGTAACTTTAAGCTCACAGACGGGACCCCCAATCAGGATGTGGTCGAGGCTAACTACCTGAATACGCGCATCTACGAGCGGTTGAGCGTCACACGAATCGAGGACAACATCTATGATAAGCCACTGTTCATTATGTCTACCAAGATGGAGCAGAAAATGTATGGCGCATGCGCGAGCAACTTGAAGAGGCGATTGGGATTGAAGGGGGAGCAAGATTTGGACATGCTCGTCAACTGCGCAATGAGCCCATTCCCAACGGCGACAAACTTTACGAAGAGCATCGCGGACGAGTTTCAGAGGATTGCCGGAGAAGAGATTAAGGTATGTCACAAATTGTTTTTCACTTTGGTTCGTGCTTAATTTGTATCAGGCATGTCGGTTCCGCAACACCATCACAGAGGCCGACTTCCGATTCGTCATGCAGGGCACAGACAAGCTCTACCTTTCCCTCCTTCCAATGTTTAACATGGCCAACTACCGTCACCAACTCATCTTGTCCTGCGACGTGCCCGAAGATGTTATGGCAGCTTACCGCGAGGCGCGCAATAAGGATCCGACAATGTACGTGACGTTGGGATCTTCTGGGAAAATCAAGTTGGAGGAACTGCTGGCGGGATCTTTCAAGGGAGTGATGGATAAGGGGTTACCAAAGGATAAGTAAGTTATATTTTTAGGCGATGCCAACCTGGTTCCTCACAAATGCCGTAACATTAGCCTGGGGCAAATCGCGTCTGACTTCCAGGTTACGAACGTCAAGGTCGTACGAAACATCCCCATAGACTCGAAATACCTTGACGCCGAGTATCCCGACTTTATGTATTTCTATCTCTATGGCACACCCGAACAGCAACACATCGAACATTTGCTCGTCTCGGCCAAGAACGTGCAGCTCACATCCGACCAGGTACAGCTTGCGCTCACTAATGGAGCCAAGCTATCGGCCGAAGAGCTTGCTAAAGGCGTTGTCCTACGCCTCGAGGACGTACGAGAGGAGACAGTTCTACCCGTCTTGCCTCCTAACACTCCACCATTCTTCAAGGCTAACACTTCACACGATATCACCATATTCCGCGACACTCATGATTTCAATACACGCGGCCCTGGTTTGACCGAAGCCTACGTTTCCGCAACACCCATTGCGTCTGGCCGAATGACGCTCGGCAAAACAGTCTGGGCTGATTCGGTGATGCTCAATGATGATCCCTCGGCTGACGGTGTTCAAATCCATGCCGATAGCGTCAAGGGCAAAACACTCGAAGAACGCTTGGCGGCAACCCGGCGAGAGTTCCAGGCAGAGGATCCAACTCATGCCGATGGGTACTACAAGAGGCGCGACAAGCAGGCAGCTTGGCGCACGTATTTGGAGGACAAGATGACGGGCATTGGTCGCGATCCGGCTGGAGGGGACTTGATCATGTCGGGCGATGCGTCGATTAGCGTGCCTGGCGCATCGGCTAATGTTGAGGGTGGATTGAGCTTGGGGTCTGCTCTGTCGGCCAAGACGGGAGGTGGACTGAAGTTGGGATTTTGACGAGAGTTGAAGTGTAATCAAGTTGGAAGTGAACCTGTACAAACTTGAATGTGAAATGAACTATCTTTCAGATCAAACTGAGGCGACTTGAGCAACAATTGAAGTGTAGAGTTGCAGAGTTAGCAGTGACCCACTCCAGAACAGAGGCGCTGTTAGTAAATTTGGTAACCAGACGAACACGTACGTCTATATGCGCATGTCTATTAAAATCCGAGCCTAAATTGTTTTAACAAACAGCAAGGTGCATTTTGGGGTTCAAACTCGAGTGCCTTACGCGTGGGTGTACAAAATAGACATCCATGTCCCTGCTCAACAAAGTCAGGCTAAGATTTTGACACAATTTTCAGTTTAAGCCGAACAAAACAAACCCTGTCATCGTGGCCATGTGGTACATCACCATATGGCTCTCAACCCCCCGGCTAGTATTAACCCTTGCCTAGTATTAGCTTAGATAGGGGGCCTTCTTGAATTTACGGCCTACCGGCTCCGACGACATTCATCGCTCGTCGACCCAGAGGAGTGGCTCTGACTGACGGAGGAAGATTTCGGTTTTGATACAGTACATATGCACCAGACCCAGATAACGCAAGAGTGCCCGTTATGCGACAAGAAATGCAGTCTTTAGGTTTGGTGTCCATGATCGTCGTCAGTATCACGTGAAAATTGGAATTAAAGGAACATAATGACATCACGTGCACCCTGTCTGCAAGTTGCCGCCATAATGTCGAACCGACCGACTCTCCCAACGTCCGTGGCTGATACAAAGGCGAATCAAGAGACTACGAAGCCAAGAGGTGCTAACAGGTAAGCCAATTTTAATTCGTCGGCGGAGTTTTCTAACTTAGTATCGTCCTTACTAGGAGCACCAAAGTAGCACACAAACTCAAGGTCCTTCCCGAGCAACCAGATCCGGCCACTCAATCTCGCATCGGGTTAGATGTAGAAGACGACGATGATGAAGAAGGTCCCCATGTTGGAAGAATTAGCGATGGTGATGTCGAAGGAGATGAGGATGAAGCAGAGGTTCGTGGGAGCTGGCGCTTCCTACAGGAATACTTGACACTCATGGCCCAAACGTGCAGGTCTACAAGCAAATCGCTCATATTCCCGCTGGGACAGCGCGAAAAGATGCTCGGAAATTGACAAAAAGAGAAAAGGCTAAATTACCTCGGGTTACCGCCTACTGTACCGCGCAGTTCGTCATCTTTCACTTTTTTCTGAGGTTCACACTTACACCAGTTGTATAGATCATACAAGATGGACGATCTTATGAAATTCTTCATGGCTCGCAAAGCTGCATACCACACGGCTCCTCAACTCTTCGATGAAGTTCTATATACACCTTATTCTTACGACTCGAAGCCCCCCGCCGAACATCCCAAACCGAAACCGAACGTTACATCCGCAGATCTTCTGGGAGTGCCCGAATTGGCTCCTGGTAATGACGCACCATCCTCCGAACTATATACATCCCAAGTCGATGTTACTTCTTCTCCTGAAGTCTACACACCTCAACACGGAGGCGCAAAATACATTCTTGACAAAACTTGGGCGGAGGAGGTGACTCAACCTGAGGTGTTTTTATTTGCCTACGGAACGGTTGTGCTTTGGGGCATGACTGAGGCTCAAGAAAGGAGATTTTTGAGTTCCTTGAAACGATTTGAGGTTGAAAAGCTTGGTAAGTTATCTGAGCTGTTTATTTCTGGCGGATGACTTACGTAGAGATCATGTTCAGCTCCTGACGACATAGAGAAAGAAGACCTCAATTATTATTATGCCAACTACTCTCGGTATAGAAGTATCATTAAAATGTACCCGATCTTCTCAACTTAAACGCCTATTCAGAATTTACAACGACGTCATAACCCTCAGGCGAGGCTCAAGTTATATGTAAGTGTTGTCTTAAAGCTTTCGATATCTATCC
This sequence comes from Ceratobasidium papillatum, assembly GCA_037042815.1. Lineage (NCBI taxonomy): Eukaryota > Fungi > Basidiomycota > Agaricomycetes > Cantharellales > Ceratobasidiaceae > Ceratobasidium > Ceratobasidium papillatum. The sequence goes on from JAYRCO010000005.1 coordinate 64,427, forward strand.
ACTGACTCCCTCCAGGACCAAACTTTCGCTTTCACATGCGCTCGCACAATCTGTCAAGATCTCGCTCGTAAGTTCCAAATTACACTCTACTTTGATCAATCCGCTTCGGACCTGGTGTCCTTTGGGCGCCTGGCCCAGGCTACGCCCAAAAAAAATGCTAATGGTGGTGTGGGACACGATATATTGGAGGTCAATTTTATGGGTACTGCGATGGCCCTGTCCATTACCAGCAGGCACGCCTAAAGGGCGGCGTCATCCGATCCCATATGGTTGGGAATGTGGGTTTTGAGCTGCTCTCATCTGCTCCTTGTCCTTTTCTTATTGGGATTTGACACTGACGTGTTTATTTTCTCTTTGGTTGTGGCGTCCCTTAATGCAACTTCACATGACTCGACTATAACCACTTCGGATCTTCACTTGAATTCTACCCCTATCTATTGACATCTGTCTCTGCGCCTCGCCAACATTTGCTGCCGTGGACAACATATCACCTCGATCACACAACTCGACTCGACTTGAATCGATCCGATCCCGATAACCTGACTGTTTTTGGCGTCCCCATCCCTCCCATTGGAATTCCTTGGGGTACTGAATTCACTACCGTTGACCTGTGGCACTGACAACCGTTCCGTATGGTGGTGTGGGTCGCGGCTTGTCGGCACAATTATTGCTGGCGGTACCGCCCGGATCCTGGACTGAATACTGCTCCGACGAAACCTACTTTACCTTTATCATAATGCATCGTGCCTATGTTTACCCTGAATCGACATGCTACGGTGGGGCCGTGGATCGTCGAATCGGACGAATGGACACTATTTCCGATGGTACAGTTCGAAGAGCTCATCGCCTCTACCATTGAACAGACTAAGGATATTCCTGAGGCATTGTCAGAGGCGGGTAAAATTGGGGTACGTCTATTCGATGAGGGTCGTGTGACCAGGCTTAAACACTAACGCTAAAATTGTCCTCTGATTTTCACGGAATGTCTATTTTGTTTTATGGCGGGTTGTTGTAGATGCCGCATGGTGAAATCATGCGCCAAATCGGCCAACTTTTTTTGCTCAGAATGAACATCAATCTTGTTGGCAATGTCCTCGATGCACCGGTACGTTATAGGCTCCGAGTTTCCTATCATTCATTCGCTGACTGAATTTGGTTGATGGTGATTGACTTTGTCCGCCAAACTCTGGGTCATGCTCCACTTGCGCTGTTTGAATTCGGACGTTTGTGGTCCACAACTGTCGAACCTGAACTATACTTAGGAGTTGTTCTGGGTAAGTGTGCCTTGGTGTCTTTGCTTAGCCTCACCCCGAATGCCGCCATTGCGTTGTTTACTTCGATCGATTCTGCTCCGAGCAACGCTCGAATAAGATAGATTGAACCGTAGTTCCGCTGCATTTCCGGCCTATCGCTGTGAATGTCTGATATTAGGGTGTTAATATCCGCTCTGTTATGTAGGACTTTCCTGATCTAAAACCGATGTATGAAGCTGCGCGGTCGTACCTCGAACTGCCGCAGAGGATCGATCTGTTGAATGCAAGGGTTGAGGTGAGTGGCCTGGATCATTTCTCACATTTTTTGAATCTAACTCTCGGTGATTACCTTTTCAGGTTCTACAAGATATGCTCAAGCTCCTCAAGGAATCTGTTACAAGCCGACACGGAGAACGGCTGGAGCAGATTGTGATTGTCCTCATCGGTATTGAGATATGTGAGTCGACTATTTCCATTCAATACTTGCCTCTATCCACTTTCCTGGCTCTTGTCTGTCGCCCTGTGTGCGTAAATCCCACCCCTACTGCACCATATACCCTCGATCTTCACGTCGAGTGAATTTAGCCCTTGAGGCGTGTATCCCCTTTAGTCTTTCTCCGTTGATGGTTGTGCCCTACTTTTGTTATCTTGTCCTTTTTACTCGCTTACACTTTCGTTGTTACTAACAATTTGTTTTGTTGAAACTAGTGCTAGGTGTCATAACCATCGTTGTGGATCTGTTTTCGACGAGCTGAATATAGACATACAGCCTGCTCAACATGTTATTTGCTACTTCTCCGTGATCTGTTTGCTGCATTGGCTACCTCACGCTTTCTTGACCCTGAAGACTTATGTATGGTTACATGTATGATACTAAGAACATAGTCTAATGTTACAAATGTCAGCCGTTCTACCCATGTGCTGGATATAGCCCCACACTCTGACCATTCAATCGCTGAGATCAACAAACTAGGGGGCTGGCCGCCGTCGTTCACCAGGTGGTCTGGAACCAGCCGTGCGATCCCTCTCGCGCTCTGGACGCTCTCCAGCTCCATCCCGGTCTTTACGGCCTTCGCCCTTGTCCTTCTTCGGCGACTTGAAGCATAGGAACTCGATTTGCGTCGCCCGGCGAGTGTCATTTAACGTCTTTTTCACACCATCAAGCTCGTGTTGAAGGTCCTCGGTCTGGCCCGGTTTGCGTTGATACGCACGCGATATTGTCTCGTAAATTTCGGTCAGCGTTTTGACTGCTGTGGGTGTGCAGAATCGCATAAGCGTTTGATGGAAGAACTCTATTTCGAGCGTGGCCTGGAGCAAAAGAAAACAAGTGAGATGAGACGGGTGAGGGTATGGGAAGTGTAATGCATATATGGGGAAATTGAAAGGCAGCCCACGTGTCATTCATTCGCTCGACAAGCGTACGTGGAGCCCATACACAATGGGAAGGGTGATTGCGTAGGCCAGGTCCGGCCAGAGGCCCATGAGGCGGACATCGGACATGATACCCGGGGATAGCCAGCATTGAGGAAGCAAGGACTTACTCTAAGCATACCACCCATCCCGAAGCGCTTGATCTGTTTAAAACACCCTAGGGCGTCTTGAACAATCTCGTCTACAATTACGTTAAGCGCACGGTCCAGCAGCGGCCGAGCGACCTCGCTAATTTGGGCATGGATTTGGACGAGGTACGTAAGAGCCTCATAGATGTATGCTCGGACTTCTACAAACCGGGACCGCGATCAATCAGCTTCTCGACTAAAATCGTGGAGTAAAGTGGGGTATCAAGGCCAAGCCAAGTGGCAAAGGCGAGCAAGCCCAACTGCTGGGCGTGGAGGAGCATCAATTAATTAAGTAATCGGGCATACCTGTTGGCCGTGGGGTTTCGTACCAGTCTAACCCACTCTCCAGGATGCCGTGCCGCATCGTTTGCGTTAGGCGCGTGATTTTGTTCCTCGTGAATTCATCGAATAGCGTCTTGTCAAGCTGGGCGACCACCTCGACGAGCGTCTATCACAATACAACAGGTGCGGGGACAGTCCGATCAATTCAACGAGTAAAGCCTAAACTAAAAGGTACTCACCCTGCGCTCATTTGCGATAGACGTGCTGAACGCCGCCTCTAGTTGATTGATCATACTCGGAATCAAGGACCGACTCAGATAGCCTAGATTTGATATCACGAGCAAAATGCGAACATCCTGGGTGGCAAAAATCCGAAATAAAAGGGAAAAAAGTCAAAATATGGAACTGCCGACGGCATGAGGATCTACAGCACCGCCTCACCACATTTGACAGATCGACCTTGACAGCTGTCGGACTCGGCTTTCTCCCCGCCTCAAATCGTACGATGGCTTGGGTAAACTTGTAATCTAAAGAGGCAAGATGGCCCAGGCCATCGAGGAACGCATATAGCGAGTCGAGGAACGTTTTGGAGATCTTGGTTGTGAACACCGCTGAGACAGGTCGCTGCTTCGAGTCTGAACGGCTGGGACCGAGGTCGGCCCCCCCTGCAATTTTAAATGCGGCGGTAGTGTTATGTTTTTGGAAGAAGTGCATTCGAGGAAGATAAAAAGTGGTCGAGCGGTTCGAAGGATCCGTAGTCCAGGTTTCGAGCGTATGAAAGATCTTCGAGTCTACTAGCTGTCAAACGCATGAACAATATCCGCAATTGAATATTCACTTACCCCTCAACCAGAGCACGCACAAGGCGTCTCCAAATGTCCATCGCGCACCATCAATCAATTCTTTCAGCATCGAAGCCGCATCACCTCCGATCTCCATCTCACTGATTTCCCTTGAGCATTCCACAATCTCCTTCAGGATTAGCTGAAGCCAATGTGCGGCAGATACCGAGTCCGCGCCAGGGGGAACGAACAAACCGGTCACTTGTCCTAGCGCGCTCGTTAGGGTACCTCAATGACGCAACACGATCATATGCATACCTCCTAATGAGGGAGACAACGTGGAAACCGCCATGTCGGAGAGCTTAAAGTGCTCCGATATCAGCGCGATGTATTGGCGTACAATGTCAAGCGCCATTGTCCGACATTGGCTTGGGCTACGCCTGGTTCCAGTAGAGAAATTGGTTGAAACAGTGTTCGAAGTCTGTAGTAATGTCAAATCTAGTAGTTTCCCAGTATGCGGAATTGATTTGACCTTTTTGAACTTGCCTTCCATGAAGCCCTTGCCGATCTTCCAAAAGCTGGGCAGGGACATAATAATGACTTCCGAGACGGCCTTGACATAGTCGAGCGTGGTTTGCCATACCTCGTGTGCGGGACCTTTGCCTACCAATAGCATTAGAGAAACACTAGTAAACGCTGCCGGTGATGTACGCACTGAGGGTAGCTTCGGCCGACTTGGTTTCGAGCGCACATACGCACTCGAACAAATTAGCAGTGATCCGAATTTGATCAGCACAGTCTAGAGGCAGCCTGTCTCGTGCATCTACCAGACAAAGAAATAGCCGTGGGGTTAGATTAGGGCATACAGCTCAGCTCAGGGATTTACGCACCCTCCGCAACTGCCGCTCGGTTGTCATGCGTAGCTTTCATCTTGGCCAGAACATGACTATGTTGATTGTCCAAGTAAACCCAAACGGGATCATCCGCAACGTTGAGATCGAGAAGCATCCTGATGTTGAGTTTAATGCAAAATATCACACGTCGAGCAAAGAAGCGTACTCACTCGAGAGTCTTTTCTTGATCATCGACGTTTCCCTCACCGTCTCGTAGTCGCTCAAACAGGGCAGCTCGCATGTCTCCCATCACGCGTTCCACAGCCGCCCAGACTCGGTCTGCGATTCGCTTTTGTTGTGCGTCTGTACCCCCAGAAGCTCCGGCCGTCGGAGGTAATCCAAACAACGTGCTTAAACGACCTTCGATAAGGAACTGGCCCCTCTTGTAATCCCGCAGCGCGACATCGTAGCGACCCTAAAACAAAGCTTAGTGAAAGTTGGTGATTGGGAGGCTGAAACGAACAGTATTGATTTGTTCTGCGAGGGTGCCAGGCAAGTTGAAGAAGAACTTGCTTCGATCGAATACCCCTAGCGTCGTCCTGAGTTTGGTCACCTTAGAGTCGTTTTCAAGAACGGGCAAGAACACTTGATCCGCCTTTTGGGACGCCTCTAACAAGCGAGATTATTGAGGCTGTGAGGCAGACTAGACGAGGTTTAGTGCGTACTCACGCTTCAATGTCTCGCGTAATCGTTTAGACGCAAACTCTGTCTGCTCGTCCAGCAGGCCTGACTTCATTTCCGCGTATAGCGCTATAGGTCCCTTTTAGTCAAGGGTCGATTTGCCGTGTAATTGGTGTGACGTACCATCGGTGTTGGACTTGACAGCCACGAATCTATCAAAGTTGTCTTCAACCAACACGCGAATGGCTTCTGAACGTGAATCGATCGCGGATCGTAGATGGGCAACGGCCGAGGCTAAGTCCTGGTACGTCGCGTTTGGGTGAACGGCGCTGAGAAACACCTTGGGGTCAAACGACTTGGACGAGAGCAAAATCGAAGCCTCTGGATAAATTGACAATAGTCAATACGCCAAGCGATCCTCGTCCAAAGATAGTACTCACTCGACTCCAAATCTAAATCCCGGAGGCTGATATTTGTCAATAACGCGTTCTCGACGCGCGTTCGGGCCCCGTCCTAAAGCCCCATTATTTCCCACTCACTCTATCGTAACCCCTAGTCCGAGCGGGTCTCCTTCAAACTCGGGCGCATCGGGGAGCGCACCGGCGAGCGAGTCTGATGTCTCATGGTCTATATCTTCCCAGGTTCTACAACCAAATATCAGGGCAAAAATAACGTTATTAAATACAGTTCGCTAACCTTGGATTAAGAGAAGATATTTTATACGCTTTTAGAAGCGCAGCCTCGTCCGCCTGGAGATTGAGGTTACCCATTGTGGTCGGGCGCTTTAGGCAAACGGTCCTGACCAATACCTTCATTGCCACTATCTTATCTAACCATTCCCAATTAGTTTTTGAATTCATCCACCATCGGTCATGAACGACGATCCCGACCACGTCGACCTCAACCACCGCAACGCACAACGGGCCGATTCTGAAAATTTCGAACTGGTAGAAAACCCTCAATCGGACGAATCTCTCTATGCGTTATTCAATTTACCCAAGACGGCAACAACAGAGGAGATCCAGAAGCGCTACAAGGCTGTCGCAGGTAAAGTTGCTCGATGTACCATCACACCATTTCTTCTTAGGGCAAACTGTGTAGCAATATAGTTTCCCTTCATCCGGACAAGGTACGGGACGAATCTAAAAAAGCCGCTACTGCCGCTCGATTTCAAGAAGTGCGTCGAGCCTATGATGGTACGTGTTCCACCTAGAACGCTCTTTGTATACTTACCTTGGTTCTTTCTATAGTCCTGACCGACCCTAATAAGCGTGCAATATACGATATGTTCGGAGAGGAAGGTCTAAAGACAAAATGGGATATCGGACCAAAGTACAAAACACCGGAAGAGGTTCGCATTTCATTAACATCGCACGTTCCTACCCCTAGCATCAATTCTTATCTTATTGTGTTTAGCTTCGTGACGAATACGCTCGACTAGCACGAGCCGCGCGCCTGCAAGATGCTGAGAACCTCATCCGATCGCAGGGAGAGTTGGTTTGCTCCGTCAACGCCGTGTCCTTATCGCAACGACGACTAGCATGGTCCGACAGGCTGTACGGAGTTTCTCAGGTCCAGCTTGGACTCAAGCACAAGTTTGACGTGAGTCGGCTAATTGGTCAACGTTCTCGACCCAGAAGACTCACTCTTATTCTTAGACCGTCGTCAATGATCGCACGCGCTTTACATTTGCAAGCCGGCTTATTTCAATGCGAGGAAAAGCAGGCGGGAACGTCTTCGGGACAATCAGACATCAATACTCTCCACGTCTCCAACTAGAGGCAACGTCAGGACTGCTCGAACCCCGTACGCTCGTGTCCAAAGCAACATTCGAGCTCAATGAAGAAACGTAAATATTTCACCACATGCGTTATGCTCCGACCAAGGCACTGATCGATGGATAGGACACTTCGAGCCGAGTCGACCGTGATAATGGCCAATGCCCTGGCAGATCTGCCTCGGCTAACGCTCACTGCCCAGCGCTTGCTAGACTCCACACTCACCGGGGTTATTGCCTTTACGACACCCACACTCACCTCACCTTCGGCTCTTGCCGTCTCATTATCTTCTACTAGCGGTCTACAGACCACGGCCGAACTTAGCCCAGCTAGGCTACAGGTACGCCATAGGGGTTATCATTAGGTTCGGTTTCTCACGGAGTTTTGGACGAGCAGCTTAGCGCGGAATATGGGGTGCGGATCGGTGGAAAGCAGGGCGTGTTGCTTTCTGCGAGTGCGGGAGGGGGGCTCACTGAAGGTGGAGTACGGCATCTGTTCTTATTAGATCAGAATCAATCAATGATTTGCTCACACAACATTTCAACCTTGATTAGGTGGGAATGATGCTAGAAGTCAATGGGACGGCCAGTATTGCAGAAGCGACGACTCTAAGGCTTGGGGTCATAGCCGGTATGCCTGGAGGTGTCTCTGTTCGAATCAAGTAAGCGGTGGAGCTCTGGGGGATAAACGTTTAGCTGATTTGACGTCAAGTCTAAACCGTCTAGGCCAACGAATTATCATCCCTATCCAGCTATCTCGCGAGTTTGATCTGAGCCTGGCCCTGTATACCGCAGTCATCCCATCTATCGGCGCATTACTCGTAAACGAGTATATTTTTAAACCAAGGAAGCAAAAAAGAGCAAAAACGTATGTGGCGTCAAGCATCGAATAATTTGTGGCACTCGTCTGATCGTCGCGCAGTCGTCTCGCCAAACTCCGAGAGGAGCGAGCAGAACGATTATCCGAGGAGCGACAGGCGGCGGCAGATTATGTCGCCTCGGTTAAGGAGCAGGTCGAGCGGAAGATCGAAGCAGAGCGGGGCGTCGACGGTAGGCTGGTACCTTCTTGGGATATACCGGTTCGCGCGACTAAGCCGTTCTGGGCCGGGTCGTTAGGTTTGATCATACTAGAAGCCAAATACGGGTCGAGCAAACAGATCGACTATACGCATAGCGATAGCACTATCGACGTTGCTATACCGCTCCAGTTATTGGTCAACGGCAGCCAGCTGAGCATCCCTGGCGGTCGGTCCAAGGTACGTAATCACCGTCGAGCCTGGACTGGATTCTTAGTGCCCCACCTTAGGCCGGGCTATTGGGATTCTACGACCCGTGTATGGGCGAGCGCAAGTCGCTGCGAGTCAAGTATACGTTCCGGGGCCGGGTCCACGAGGTTACGGTAGAGGACAGGGCGCCGGTGGAGATGCCGCTGCGAGGTGTGTGGTGTTTTTAGCTTTTCGGTTTTAGCTTTGCGTACTGATTGGTGGTGACCCTTTGCACGTTTGATAGGACACGCGATTGTGTAAATGGGCTGGTGGACGCTTATCGCAGAGGGTGTCTTCCTTCTTGTTTGTGTACCTTGATATACCCAAATCTGTATCACCACTCACAAGTCGGGAAGTGTACAAACAAAGATGGTATCAAAAGTGATGCGAACTGAATGCGAGTGAACCATTTCTCCGAGGGGGATGCGAGCGGCCGCTAGGCTCAATCCCGGGATCTGTGCTGAAGGGTTTTGTCTTTTTCTGCTCGCACGTGGCAGGTGCCACAGCAGTGTGTGCAGCAGCGGCAACAGCGAACAGATTCTCACGGCCGACGACCCTGATTGGAGGGGGCGCAACTTGTTTTGGCTGAAACTGGCGATGATGCGTGGGGTGACGAAGCGTGGACAGCAGGCGCATGGCCGATTGAGGTTATGCGGTTAAGGCTTGATGGGATCGTTGGATCAAGGTGATCGGGCGATGCCGCAGTGTGGGGGCAGGCCGAAAGTCCCGGGCGGTGGATTGGGTATTTGGGTATTTGGCAGAATTCGAGACGGGACCAGGAGTTGGAACAAGCTTTATGTTATGTAACGTGGGCCCTGGCCCCAGAATGGCTTGGTGCCGACCCGCAGAGTGTTCCTCGCTTGGGCGGACTGGGTATAACTAGCCCCGCGATCGACTGGGTTCCCCCACGACGAGATGCAGGCCCAGCAGGCGACGTGCACCAACGTCCACATCCGCACCACCCACGACGCCCACCGCATCTTCCATGCCACGCTGCTCGGCATATACGCCCCCATCACCCGCCGCCTCGACATCGAGGAGCGCCGCCTCGTCAAGCCCGGCGCCTGTTTTGTCTGGGAGGAGCGCGGCCCCGATGCAGAGGCCACCGGCATGGGCATGTGAGCCGCTCTCTTGATCTCATGCGCACGCACTGACCACCCCCCAGCGAGCGGTACGTAAGCAGCCTCATCGCCGCACTCTCATTAACGCTAGTCTCAGCTGGACCGATGGTCTCCGATGGGGCCCCAGCCGCGTGCGCGATGTCCGTCACGTTTCCTCTTTCCCCGCAACGCTGCTGACCCTGCCCCAGGACTTTCTGTTCTACCACCAGCGCGACACCGAGGCCGACGACGACGACCGCATCGACGGCGGCGACGGCGGCCGTGCGCCCCCCGCGAAATGGCTTAAGAAGTTCGCTCGCAGGTGCGTCCCTGGCGCGCCCGGATCTGGTCCCCCTAACCCGTCCACTAGCAGGAGGAAAGCCGACGAGATTCCCCACCACGGCTCGCCCGTCTCGCCTCGTCTGTCGGCCCCAGGCGCGATCGACCGTTCGTCTGACCGGGAAAACGACCGTCTGATCAAGCAGGTACTGTCCAGTTTCTTTTTGGTACGGCCGATTCTGACTCGCTCGCAGACATATAGTGTGTTCGCGACGATCCCCGGCGGCGGCAGGCAGCAGCGCAAGTGGCATATCAGTGAGTGCCTGCTGACCTGCGCTCGGACCCTGTTCTCATCATATCATCATCTGTTTCCCAGCCGCATACTTTACCCAGGGCACTATCGAGTTTCTGCGAACAGTCGACCAGATACCAGAGCTCGCGGCCGTGGTTCCCCCGCCTGGCACGTACCGAAGCGCACGAGCGACCGGCAGCAAGAAGAACCAAGAGCCAGTCACCGCGCATCTCCCCGAGTATGGTCTCCCGAGGCATCTAAGCCACGTCGAACAGCCACCGATTCAGTGGCCACCGTATGTATCTTCCGCCGGCCCGTCCTCCTCCGCACCGACTACTCACCGACCGCCCTCGAGCCAAGAGTACCAGTCATATCCATCACCCGAGCCCCTACGCCACCTTCCCCATCCGCTCTCGCCTGTGGAGATGCGCCCCTCTTCGGCTTCGCTCCCTCAGTATCCCACAACGCCCACATCCCGCGGGAGCCTATCACCGTTTACTCGGACAGCTTTGCCTTTGCCTGTGCGGTCTGGCGCGAACCCGACGCGCGAAGCCGCAGAAGACGTCTACCTGCCCCCGCTCAGTGTGTCCCCATACCCCTATGCGCAGCGCAACGCAACCGACGATAAGCAGCTGGATGCCCTGTTACGACAGTTTATGGTCCCAGGGTCGCACGGTGCACACGCGAGTTCGAGTTCGCTGCCCCAACAATAACCCTTTTACGACCTTGGTCATGTTCTCTACGAGGCCCGTGATGGACGTTTTCACGAAATCAAAATACTATGGGGCTCTGAGCAGGATTCGGACATTCTTCCTTCTTCAAGCCCTGTCTCCGTTCCCAAAACAGCTGGAACCTGCGCATCTTGTTCTGTTTTTTCTTGCTTTCCTTGCTGCTCTCTTGGTGCCTGTCGTGCACTCGAATACCAGTCGCTTCTCTCGAGTCTACTTTTCTCTCTCTCTCCTTCTCTCTTCTTCTTCGTATTGTATAACATATCAAATGTACACGGAATCTGAGGGTTTCATTGCGGTTGATCTTTGACGTGCGTGTCGTAAACTTCCCCGGACGCCCCGCGTTATTCCCGCACGAACGCTCGAACAACACAAAAATCCGACAGCTTGTGATGGGAGAGTCGGTTGCCAAACTCTGTGAATTTCCTCTCACGTGCTAGCGATCTACACTTCATTCAACCCTGCGGTGCCACAATACAACCAACAAGAAGGCTATGCCCCTCCCTCTCCCCGAATCAACGCGGGGCATATGAACCAAAGCTTGTACAGCCCACCAGTACCTAGATCTAGAGTTTAGCTACCGTAATAGAACTCATTGTAATTTTATTTGGGCTTACGTCCGTGGGTCCGACGATTACATGCCTTCGTGCGCGCGCTAGTGTGAATGCGTGCGATGACGACGGCGTTCGCGCACCCATGCCTACGGATCCGATAGGCTGCAGACGTATTCGAGAGAGTGTGGTGTCTAGCAAAAAAGCTCCATCCTGCTATGACCCAGCCCCGGAGGCCGTACGGTGTGGAGTGGATGTCGAGCACACTAGAAGCTCCATGGAGCTCGATATATGCGTGGTATCCGAACCCGCCGTGCACATTCCCTCAGCCATCATGGAACTGCGAGTGGGGACAGTCCAGATTGACTGCGAGTGGGGACAAGTCCAGATTGACTACGAGTGGGACAGTCCAGATTGAGTTACGTGCGCAAGGAGGGACTTTGCCGATGAATACGAGTTTGACGAGCATCTTGCCTTTTTTTTTCGCTGGCGTTGCGGGTGTCTCCGAAAGGCCGAAGGTCCCTGCGCGTGTGGGTGTGTGTCAATAACCTTTGTGATCGCATTGAATGGGCAGACAGTCTATTACCCCAGAAGCCATGCGGCCCCGATACAGTACTGCAGATTTAGTTTGCCTACTCATCGCAGATGCCTTGCTTGCCTCACACGCACGCACGCACGCGCTCGAGCAGGTGTTTTCACGTTTGCAGAGGACGATCGATAGTGACTCGAGTCTGCACGACAACTTGTCATTGCCAGCCTACTGAACAACAACATAGAGTTCTACTTCGCGAGTCAAGGGACACAGGACCGATTTGATGAATCTCGCGAGGCGAGGTATCTAGACTCGATCCCCAAGAGCAGCACGCACCATTTCCGTGCGCGTGACCTGTCCGTCTCCACACATACCCACGTGTAGCGGTAGACAGCCAGTAATGACTTCCTCGCCCCATGCAGAGGCCCCTCGTCCCTGGTGCTGCTGCTCCTCTCATCCTTTTTCGTGCAAAGCAGAGCGGCAACCCAGACGAATAGCATCGGCTACTCCCGTGAAGCCACTCGGTCGTAAACTTCCCCTTCTTCCCAGGCCGGGTGAGAGAACTTTGCATCCAAACCGCAAGCGGCCAAGCCCAAGATCCAGTCAAGGCAGGTCCGATACGGCACCCCTCTTCGCGTTGGATAAGCCAGGCCAGCCCCTACCGCAAAACCAAGCCAAACCAAACGCAGGATCAAAGACCGTATGGGAGGGACAGACCGAGACCCAACCGTGTTTTTCGCGGCTGGACTTCGGTACGGCGACTGATAGCTTTGATGCGTTTGTTACTATGCTCGCCTCGGGAAGCGTGTCCCCATGCGATGGTGGATTCGATCAGTGTAAAGGCTGAACGACTGGCGGCTCATGACCTGACCCGGGTTCAACCCGTCTGAATTTGGGGGTCGTCGCGTGCGTGCGTGCGGGGGAAAACCAGCCAGCGGCCATCACGCCCCTTGTACCAAAACGCCATGTGGCGAAAATATTGGGGGTGGGCATGCATGCTCGGGGGAAAGCCAAAGTGAGTTTGATTCATGGGACGTAACGTTGCAAACTCCCTTCCAAGGTCACAAGGTAAGGGGTGCAGGTGTTCCGATTTCGGCAGACGTGAAGGCTGTCCCTAGCGCGGGCCAGAGTCTGTCGTGCTTCGCGTCTGGTTGCCGCCTTCTGGACTGGGGTAACTACCGTCTTCGGCCATCGACGGACGTTTAAACGACGTCCTACGAGATTGAGAATGTAGGGATGTGCTGGCAGCTTGGGCCGTGTGACATGGTGTTGGCGAAGCAGAACACTGGTCTAGCGTATTGCTGACCACGCCAGCTGACACTAGGTACCCCCTCCATACCAGCACACGTGATGGCATCCCAAATGGCGAGAAGTGCAGCCTACTATCATGCAATTTCGACCCAGGCGAATATCTAGCGATCCTGTTCCCAGAAGAGCATAATTCCAACCTGAAGTAAGAAGCGCCAACATGTTCACATCATCACCAGACCCGAGTTCGGAACACGAGAGACCAGGTATTTTCGCCAGAGTTGTAGCGAACGCGGTTGAGTCTAGTTTCTCGGCGGTGATAGCCTACTAGATTCCTAGGTTCGTGTGTAACTACCTCATGCAGTGTCCACGAGAGCACGCCAAGCTAATTGTCCCTTCGGCTAGTTATGCAAGTAACGGTGGGGTTTGCTCCAATGCCGAACACGGCCAGGGTGAGTGGCAAAGAGAATAGGTAACCTAACAAGGGAGTGTACCAAATGAATACCTGACAGGCCTTCATGTACACGACATCTGGGGGAGGCAATGCGAACTTGTTCCAATGGTTCATTCAACCAACACATACCATATTGGGACACACCATTTTCCTTATGGGGATTTCATTTGAGCGAATACAGCCACTCGATCCTGGTTGATTTTCCGTTGAGCGGAGAATCCAGGTGCGACCCATGTTGGGCACTTGGCCGTCGAGGTTGTCGGAATGAGGTGGTAAAAAACAACAAGTGGTTTTGTAGGATGAGATTGGGTGGAGCGGTGTTACTTCGGCGTCGGGGGATAGTCGGTGGCTAGCCCCGTACTTTACGTCGTACAGATAGGTCGATTGAACAGTCAAGGACACAGGGATGGATAACGTCGTTGGCAGCGATCGTCGGACCATGAGATTTTTCACCGCGAAATCGCTGTTCTGGCCAATGATGGATTGGATGTTTATTGCTTTCCTTCCGATCCCAGCCGGGTGGATGCGCGCGCTTTCATTCTGATAACGCGGCGAACAAATCTCTACTGTAAGAATAGACGACCACATGCATCAAGGTGTATGTCCAGAATAGATACGTTTCGGCTTGTTGGGGTTTATTAATATCAGTGTCCACTGTCCTATACCCCACTACTGAAATGTTGATTACTCACACATTCCCCCGACCCACGTAACACGTCCTGACTGAGCAGTTTCTGCGCATCTGAGTTACCCTTTCAACGCCCGCGATGGTGTAGTTAATAGTGGTCGGCATGAGCAAGTTCATTTGGAGTATGGCCAGACTGCCGCTCTGATCCGGATAACAAACTTAGACTTTACAACCCCACGCTCGAAAAGTACTAGTTCAGGTTCCAGATTTAACTTTACGGCGCGCCGTCAAATTACAAACCTCGGGAAATTCGACGCATTTAGGATACGTCAGAGATTTTGGAGTGGCTCAAACAATCCGCAACAAAGTCTAATGGCTACGACCGGCCTTTGGTTGTCCACAATCCTCGACCTGAGGCCGTGCACTCTGGCCTGTGAGACAACTCTGCGATTGGGAGATAAAGATTCGGTCTCGTTGTCCTTGTGGCTTTCTTGGCTGCGTAGTCTTTCACCCGGAACTTTGCTCATGTGCTTGATCTTGCTTCTTGGCGGTCTTACTGCGTCGTAATGCTCCTTAGACAACTTGGCCGAGTGGAGCCTTTTGGTTTGCCACGGCTGAACTGTGATACCATCTACCTAGGTCCTAGAGTCTACTACGGCCTCCTCGAAGGCGCTTGAAGCACGGAATTCATATAGGTAAGGTCCAGCCTGCTGCATGTTCTGGCCGTCGAAGTTGGAGCTAATATACATCCAACCGCGGTACATGATATCATGAGCATCGTCAGTGTTGAATTGAACCGTTTGGGGTTGGGGGTATGTTCTCAAGATGAGTTAACGTGTGTATGGTGTGGCATTAACATGTTGGTTGCCTTTCCACCTAACCCTGTCCTCCCACGCCCCACGTCCCTTGAACTTCCCGTATTCGTTTTCACACATTTTATCTTCTCCGCCACTATCTTTCCTTTGCCTGTTTGCCTTCAACCCACCCTTTTACCACACATACCACCCCTTTCGTCAGATCACTTTCCGAAGACAACCTGATCCAACGAGGTGAGCGCAAAGCATATAGACGTCAGAGATGGCTTTCAGATTTTCGGCCGACTCAATCTGGCCTGGACACGCAACTGTTGTGTACGCGCATGGTGGCGCAAGCTTGTGTTTCAGGAGAAGCACTCTGAAATCTTGGGGTACTACTAATTCAGCCCTCACAATATGCTGCTAGTTACTTTTGGACAGGCTAGCCCAGCAACGTTATTACAGCTAGACCAAGGGTAGCTATCGGCGGTCGCTTGAGTCACGTCCGTATGCGTGGATCGTACGAGATCGCTGGGTTCATAGGGGCAATCTCGCTCATGCAGCACGACATTCAGTTGAAGTTCCGTGGAGCCATACGGCAAACCATAGCTTCGTCACCCCATCTTCCGTGAATCAGTATAGAACAGTGCTTTCGCTAGATTCGATCTGCACCTCTTATCTTCCGTATGAGATTTTCGGGTGGGGAAACTAACTACGTAGATCATCTTATTATATTACATGGACAAACAGGGTCAACTTTAATTGTCCCGTGCTGACTCCGCCGGCTCTCGACACGCTTCGTACATCAGGTCAGTGCGTACGGTGAGTTTGACACCCTTCTTGACGTCTTCACCACTATGGACCAAGCCCCTCTGTTCGAATATGAGTGCTCGGCCGGTGCGTGGTTCGACGTCGATATACTTGCGCAAGGTCTGGCCGGGTTCGGCTTTGCGCCGATCTGGGCCTTGCACGTTTCCTGACTTCCAAAATCGAGTCGCGCCTCCCTGCAGGTCTTCAGCCGAGCCGTTTAGGTAGAGTTGGAGGGTGTAGTAAGAGACTTGTGTCCGATCTGGAGTATAGTAGATTCCGTCGCAGTGGCTACGGAAAAATTGACCTGTGGACGGGATCGACAAGCGGTTAGTACATGCGCATGCATTGCGGTTTTTCTAACGCTACTAACCTGGTCCATACTTCAAGAACCGGAGTCGCTCGTTCAGCGCTGCTAGTCGTGCAGGCGGCTCGTCAGCCGTCTTGGCCTGTCGGGAGTAAGTCCGATGTAAAGGCGAACTTTTCATGTAGTCGATATCTTTTAGGTAAGGTCGTAGCTTCTCGAGAATCTCGTCAGACAAAGCATGGTCGTCTAGGAGAATACGGCTCGAGTTGCGGTACGTAGTGTCAACATACTGTTGTACCCTCATCAGTAGCTAGAAGCAGGCAGAGCTGAAAGCAAGGTTAACAACGTGCCTGAAAATCTTGTCCTCCATTGATGGCAGCGACATCCCATTCCTTTGAAGCTTCAGCGGCAGCGACGTATCGCTCACAATCCTCGGGCGTAAACAGATTATCTATAACCATTGCGAATCTAAAAATAAAGGAACCCCCAGTTTATTCCTCCGAGTTGATAAAAGAGGACTAGTCTTGTACTTGCTTGTTTTTGTACTCCGGCAGCCCCAGTTTGACGAAATCCAGTTGGTGAGCAACGATCGGAGGAGGTACGTCTGGATTCTCTGGATCTGCCTCAGGCGGCTCGGGGATGAGCGGGGATGGAGACCCTCCTAGAAAATCAGGTAATTGAGAGCGGATGTATGCGAGAGACATTTTGAGAGTTGGATGTGGCGACTTTTACCGCTGCCTGCACTGTATTTATGTACGCTAGCGTCCAACGTGGCTGATGATTGCATTGACTCACAGAACAGCGCGTCGGCACAGCTTTGACATGACGCGCTCAAAGCGGGTCCGAACAGAGCACAGCATGGCGCTGAACAAAAGAGACAAATGGTTTCTATTCCGAGACCACACTATTTACTCAAAAACGATATCGTCCTTGTCGATCATCCACTCTGAGCCAGGACTAACTTCGTACATCAAGTCCGAACGTATAGTGAGCTTCATGCCTTTGGTAACTTCCTCACCACTATGCCAGAGGCCTTGTTGCTGAAACACTAGTGCTCGTCCAACGCGTGGTTCGATGTCAACGAATTGGCGCAGGACGTCGCCTTTGCGCGAGTCTGACGTCCCACCAATTTTGCCCATCTTCCAGAATCGGGTTGCACCGCCTTCAAGCTCTGACGATGAGCCGTTTAGGTATAGTTGGAGAGTGTAGTAAGAGACTTGTTTTCCGTCTGGGGTGTAGTAGCAGCCGTCGCAATGTTTTTTAAAGTATTGACCTGTGCGTAAAGTATTGGAATCAACTGCATGCAGAAGGATCATGGCGAAGCGGATACTGACCTGGAACATACTGCAAGAACCTCAGTCGCTCGTTGAGTTTCGATAAATACGCGGGTGGGTCTTGCGAGTATGCAATGTCATGCGCATATTGGCTGTGATGAGGCGACTTGTCGAGGTGTTCGATTTCGGTTAGGTACGGGCGGAGTCGGTCAAGAATTTCTTTTGATAGGGTGGGTGTGTCTATGATGATTCGACCCGAGTTGCGATATTTAGTGTTCATATACTGAGTCCATGCATGTTTTAGCTGATTGTGATGTAACAGGCTTGTGACGAACCTGGTGTCCTGGTTTTCCACCATTCAAAGCTGCTGTCTCCCATTCCTTTTCGACCTGTGCAGCGTCGAGGTATCTTTCGCAGTCCTCAGGCGTGAACAAGTTGTCGATCACGACAGCAAACCTAATGGGTCGCATGTGAACGTAGGCTCAGTATACGCAATGCTATAGCTCACTTGTGCTTGTATTCTGGCAGACCAAGTTTGACAAAGTCTAAGCGATGCACCGCAACTGGGGGCGAGGCGTTTGGATTGTTGGGATCGGTTCGAGGGGGTTCTGGGACGAGTGTCTCGGGTATTAGCTGACTGGCCGATACTGAAGGATTAGGGGCTTCGGTCGCCATAGTGCGTATGTCTGAAAAACGGTGAACTATGCTTTGTGGTATGGTAGAAGAGTTTAGCAAGTCCGTTCTCAGCGCGGGCAAGCACCACCGTGTCGACAGGTTTGTGACTCGAATTGAGCTTAAACTCCTGAGCATAGCAATGTGGATTAAATTATTTATTCAAAAAAGCAAATCAATATAAATCAAGCACAGCAAGAACACCGCGCCAACGGCTGCTAGCTCATCAACAGACAAAACTGTGTGGAGTCGAGGTCGAGCACAGGGCTATATGGTTTAAGCGCTGATCGCCCAGGGTCTGGTTACATAAGGGATCGTGACTACGTGTCATTAGGACCATCGACCACGCGTTGACATCCGTCGCCTACATCCGCCTCGCAACTCATTCCATACGCCCACCAGTAAAAGGGAGCGAGTCTATCCGAGTCCTGTACGCTTGACGCGCACTACCACCTCCAGTGAGTTGATCGCATGTGTTTTCAGACAGTTTAAGACAATAGCGTTGCTGATATCAGACGACTACAGCACACACTACACCCGTCTACAATGTCGAACCGAATCAACATTAACCGCCCTGCGCCGGGCCCATCATATATGCCCGATACCTCGATGAACAACAGCAGGCGGGAGAACAACGGCGATGCTATTGGACAAGTCCGTGAAGCTGCGAGCAAGATCGAGGATATGGTCGACGTCTACTCTCAGCCTCTGCGCCCCCACCTCGCATCTATCGGTCGCTTTTTGATTGTTGTGACGTTCCTTGAAGATGCGCTAAGAATCATCACCCAATGGAGTGATCAGGTTTGGTATCTGCAAAAGTGAGTTGATGTGAGCTCATGTCTGGCTTGCTCTTGAGCTCATTTCGGTCTGCAGGCACCGTGGCTTCCCCTGGGGCATCAGCCACTTCTTCCTCATCTTCAATATCCTTGTACGTGTCACACAATTCGTTTCTATGACGTATGCTAAAAATAGGCTGTGCAGACAATGTTGACTGGGTCCGGTGCAATCATCGCAAAGCGCTATTCTGAATTCGCAGTCGCTGGTTTGCTCGGTGTCGTCATCATTCAAGGATTCGGTTACGGCCTCATCTTCGACCTCAACTTTTTCCTTCGCAACTTGTCTGTAGTCGGTGGTCTCGTCATGGTCTTCTCCGATACCATGCAAAGCTCCAAAAAGCGATTTGCTGGCCTGCCCTCGCTCAGCGAAAATGATCGCCGCATGTAGTAAGTATTTTCCTTATGCGTCAGAAATACCATATGATCGACCAGGCTTCTTTTTGTAGCTTCCAGCTCGTCGGCCGCGTGCTCCTCATCTTCCTCTTTATTGGATTCGTTCTCAACGGCGAGTGGTCGATTGCTCGTGCGTTTGTCTCGGTGTTTGGCCTTGGCGCATGCGGTATGGTCGCAGTCGGCTTCAAGGCCAAGTGGTCTGCGGCTTTCCTTGTCATCCTTCTCAGCATTTTCAACGTATTCATCAACAACTGGTGGAGCGTCCACTCTGCACACCCTCAACGCGATTTCCTCAAGTATGATTTCTTCCAAACTTTGTCCATTGTTGGTGGTCTGTTGCTCTTGGTGAACATGGGTCCTGGTGCGTCGTATTTCCGTCATTCGCTAGAACTCGAACTAACAAATTGCTGTCCACAGGTGGAATGTCGATTGATGAGAAGAAAAAGAACTACTAAACTTGAGAGTTGGATGATTTCGCTGTGTATAGTTGATCAAAATGCATCTTTGGATATTCGTGTCGCAATATGATGGAAAATTGAATAGTTCGTATATGACATTACGTCTGCACGGACGTTGGGGGTATACAGGATATATAGAGTTCAGAGACCAAGTTTGGGAGAAAACTACTTGTGAACCGTGATATGATCGCCTATTTTGGCACTAAATCTGATATGCTGCAACAGTCATCGTAAGCATGCGGGTCGGTCGTTTGGAAGTATTATAAATGCTCACGCGGCCATTGATATGCAAGTACAAGAACTTGGGAATGATGGGGATCGTTTTGTGGTCTGTTGAGGCACAAGAAGCGTGAGCATTTCTGTTTTCTTTCAACACGAAAGCGCAGAGAGGTCAATACTTACAACGAAAATTGAAAGGCATCGTGTAGAGGTGGTGGTTGAGCGTGAGGCGTTGTTCAATGATGCTGCCAAGACTTGTTCCACAGCCTCGCACGTGGCAATTAAGCGCCGTGATCGACACGATCGTTTTGTGTGGCGCTTGGTCGATTTTTAAATCATTTTACTACAACCACAAACATACACAATGACCCGCCTTGCTTGAAAGTGACTTGCTCCGTATGTTCCACAATCTTCAAGCTCGGATCGCATGTTTGAAAGTTCAATGCCAAGTGCCTTCCGCCAGCACACTCACGGAATATCCGTTCAAACATCCAATAGGAAATGAAAGCGCGGGCGGGCCGACGACGGACCAGTCGATTCAATACATTGGATCACTCTTATATCTGCAGACCTCTTCCTACTGTCCGAGCCGCGCAGAATACTCGGACAAACCCTCGGAAGGGAACACTTCCTTTCCTAATGGACTATCGTTTTGCTTTAACTCCGTTCTTTCTTGTAAGACAGTGTCTTCGACTAGGTCCAACCAATTTGAGTCTCATATAACGGAGAAATGCATTCATGCTCGACTCCACAGAGGGGGGAAGTATAAAACTCAGCGCCAGCGAGGATGAGGTTCCCCAGAGGCAGTACTTGGTCTGGGCTCGTACAACTTCTCGATTCTTAGTTCCCACTCGATATGCTCGCTTCGCTTCTCGGAGTTGCCGCTTTAAGCGGTCTCACTGCTGGGTTGGACGTTGGCGTGGCGAAGCTACCGACTCTCGGGTACAACAGTATGTTGTTGTTCTACCAATCTCAATTAAACCATCTAAAAACAAGCGTTTACGCCCAATCAGCATGGAATTTTTATCAGTGTAACATCAATGAGCAGCTCATCGTCGAGACTGCTCAGCTCATGAAGAAGCTTGGACTACAGGCGGCAGGGTTCAACAGCATGAATATCGATGACTGCTGGAGTCTTAAGCAAAGAAACGTTCGCATTTTTCTCGGAATTTAGACGTATCTGCGCTAAATCTTTATGTCACTACAGAGCTCGTCTGGCCAACTAGTCGCTGGCAAGTCAAACTACGGCCCAGTGGAACATATATATAAACTGACATATTGTATGCGTTTGATAGATCCTGCCAAGTTCCCGAGCGGGATCAAGAACCTTACCACAACGTTGCACAACATGGGCTTCAAAGCGGGTATCTACAGTGACGCCGGCTGGTTCACGTGCGGAGTAAGTGCTCATACATTTCATGTTCATATCTCTATGATCTATGATCTCTGTATTCATTGTGTGTTGTGTGTAGGGCTTCCCTGGATCGTATTCGAACGAACTAAAGTGAGCCTCGTTTACATAACCAGCCATACCTTGATGTGCTCATTATCGGCCTTGGCACGCATACAGGGACGCGCAAACGTTCTCGGATTGGGGGATCGACTACCTCAAGTATGACAACTGCGCGAGTAAGTCCTCTATCTTGAAATTGGGCGACATTGTAAACAAACATTGCTTTTTTTAAAAAAAAAGTTCCATACGACAGTCTGACCCGTGCCGGCGTTTATGGTCGTGAGTAGTCTTAGCAGCTCAATCTAGATTCGAAACTAATCTTGCGATCCCCGCTCCACATGGCTGAATACTTAGGCTACACCCCCATGAGAGATGCCATCATTTCTGTCGCTAAAAAGGCAAAGAAGCTGCCGATCGTGTTCTCGCTGTGCGAGTGGGGATGGGATCAGGTCTGGCTCTGGGGCAAAGAAGTTGGACAAAGCTGGAGGGTGGGTGATTCCCCTATCACGTTTTCAGCTGTTGCATAATCTCATCCATTCCCTATACCCTTGTGTAGACGACCGGTGATATTGGTACGTGATCTCGTGGACAGAGAAGTCCTGCGGGCAATAACCTTGCAGCGGTACCGTCCTGGTTTAGCTCCCACTTGGGAAAGCTTAATGCATATCATAAATTTGTGGGTAGTTCATGCGTTTTATTCTAGACGAGCCAGTCCTAATACACTCGCTCAAGCAACTCGTTCATCACCTCCTCGACTGGGTATTATGGACGAAACGACCTAGATATGGTTAGTCAAATCTACAAACCCACCCAAAGTACCCAGCCGTCTGACCCTTTTCGCTTCTTCTTCTTCCTCAACCTGCAGCTTCAAATGTAGGATAGCCTGTTAGTACATAGCCGCATAAACCTTCTAACCGTCGGCTGGCCTTGATGCAGCGGAAATGGCAACCTCACTTATGAAGAAAAGAAATCTCACTGGACTGCATGGGCTCTCATGAAGTCTCCGCTCTTCATTGGCACAAACGTAAGGCCGACTTTTTCAGATCCAGACCGGAAAGAGCACGGCACTGAAACAGGCGCCTATTGTAGCTTTCGGCTATCACGCCCGACACGTTGAGCATCCTGACGAACCGTGAGATTATTGCAATCAACCAGGATCCAGTCTATGGGGAAAGCATATCGCCGTTTAGGTGGGGTGTCAACGTGCGTAGAACATTTTGTGCTCGGTCGCATTTCTTGTTGATTTTGTTTGCGTACAGGCTGATTGGAGTTTCAATGCCACCCACCCAGCTCAGTACTGGTCTGGACGCAGCGAGAACGGCACAGGTAAGGGTATCGCCAACGTGTAGATGATGGGTTGACTGAATTACATCTCTGTTTTCAGTGATCATGATGGTTTGTCTCCTGAAACTTTCAGCGATTTGCCAGGGTATGCTGATCCCCGTTTTCTAGCTCAATACGCTTGACCACCCCGCCAGCATGTCATTCAACCTTACTGAGACCCCTTGGATCCGGGCTGGACGCACATACTCTATCCGGGTTGGTCACATTGCGAATATTTTGTCTCGAGTGCGACACTAACTACCAATGCAACTTTTTCAGGACCTCTGGTCCCACACCAGCAACGGAACTGCAATCCGGAACATTACGCGCACAGTTCCCGCACACGGCGTACTCGCTCTTCTTCTCAAGGATTCTGGCAACGAGCCGTCTGGACTATTCCCAGAATGCAGCGTTTGGTGGCAGTGTACAGACAAGAACGGAACTCGAGTCGGTGGCTAAATGTCTTTATGATATTGATCATGTGTGGTGTAGTTCTCTACATGTATGCGTCGTTCAATGTCACTTTTCTTTGTCCATCAATGGATCTACCCATTCGATGGTCTTTGTTTTCAGATCCTGGGTGATCGGCGTGAACGGGCGGCGGGAATCGCCACCATAGCCGAAGTAATGTTCGCAAGCATACTAAGCGATTCAGGTTTGTAATCCAGAAGATGATCTAAAAGTGAAAGTTTCGCTCACTCTCATGCCGTGAATTCCGCCCTTGAGCTCGATGTCACCGGCCTTGGTTACGGCTCTTTGCGCCTCCCGAGCCTGCTCCAGATCGCCCTTTTGGTACAACTCGAATACGCGCACACATGCTTTGGGTGCGATATTTGCGAGCCCTGTAATCGCTCCAGAGATTCCTGACCCAGCAAGTCCGTGCAAAATGGTCTCTGCGAGCCCCATGTAGATCGCAAACTCATCTTGAGAATAAGCAGCTGCCAACCGAGCAGCCTTGCCCATGTTCCCACATGAAAGCTTGACGCCGACGATCTTTGGGTGCTTGGCGAGCTTGGCAATAAGGCTCACATCGAGGTCGATGCCGTTAGCTGAGATGTAAATAGAAGTTTAATTAGTTCGAATTAAGCAAGTGATTTAAAACGTGGATTTTTCGCACCTGCGCCAACGCCCGGGAAATTGTATATGAGAATCGGGATAGGAGAAGCTTCTGCAACCTACGCCAAGTTTAGAGGAATTACGGCACGAATGGTTCGGCCGCATGCAAACATACCTCTATGAAGAATTTCTCTAAGGAGTCGTCGGACATCGAGGCCTTGAAGTATCCTGGTGAGATCACCATCGCATAACCCGCGCCGGCCTCTGCGGCTTCCTTGGTAATCTCAATAGTTTCCCAAGTCGACGAGACACCGGTTCCAGCGATTAACGGCATGTTCTTTGCGCCGGCAGCGTCCATCGCGGCACGGTGAGTCTTGATTACCGCCACTCTCTCCTCCCGGGACAGATGTGACGGCTCCCCTGGGCGAGCAAAGTTTAGAGTTCAGGAACAGCCGTTGAATACATATCCGTTTCTAGACGAACCTGTCGTTCCGTTTGCGACGAGGCCTTGGATTCCACCTCGAACGAGTCTTCGCCACAAATAAGCATAAGTTTAAGTTACGGCCGAACGGAACACCATTTAAATGAACTCACCTCTGGACATGTTTTGCGATCGTCTCATGATCGATCTCTTGCTTTTCGCCTTTGAAAAAGCAGAGTGTTGGAACATATATGCCTACCCAAAGTTACGGGGGTCGAGAGCGTGATTGATCAAATCTACAATATTGAATTAGAGCCTGAAGCAAACGTACCTGCTGGGGGGCTCGTGCGAGTCATGCTGTCGATCGAGGGAGGTTGTGTGACGAGGGCGTGGGGCTCCGGCCTTGAAGAGATTATAATGTGTTGCAGCTTTTATGAACGAGCCTCGAGGACGGCCAAGAAGGCGAGATTGTTAGTCATTCGGCCCGTATCCCGATGATGGCCAAATGACCAAGCTCATATCGCAAAGAGTTCGCTCGGCTCGCAGCCTTATTTGGGACTCACGCGCGAGCGACAGCTCTTGACCGGCAGTTTAAGAATATGTGTAATTACAGATATTATGGCCGTTAAATCAATCTGTATTACGTCAAATAACCAACTGCGCATATAGCGACCAGCGATACATATTGTCATAATCCATATATTTCAATGTGTTGTAGGAACATTCAGATATCACATATGCAGTGGTATAGCCTACTTCTAACCTGTAAAACTACGGCATGCGGAACATAGCAATGCCCGCGCGGTCCGTGTCCACGTCTGCCTTGACTGCCTTGGAGTCGTGGCTCCTTACTGCCCCAGCAAGCACCAACTCCAAACCGTCTCGTACGATTTTTTTCTTGAAATCGGTATCTTCAATAATCGTCCCCTCCGCACTCTTCCTAACCTCGTCAGGTACGAGCACACGATCCCAATCTACACACAAACTCAGGTACTCGAAAAGACAAGTTACCACACCTTTGAAAGCCTCGCTATCCACGCCACCCTGTTCCTTTCCGATTATGTGCAAATGGTTAAGCGTGAGTGTGTCCCAGGCGACCAGTGGAGTACTCCCGTTCGCGGACGCGGCAGGCAGGACGAGCGCAGGACATCCATTCAAGAGATGATAGTTCATCACCGACTCGCCCGGCCGGGCAGACGTCGTCCAGAGCTTACGGTGGGGAGACAAACCAAGCACAACAACAAGGACTCGACGTGGGGTAGGCGCTACCACTGGTAGAGCACTCGTAGAAAGGGAAGGTGAAGGTTCAGCAGATGGAGGCTTTGACCCAGGCTTGCCATCTGCCGAAGGTGCAGGGGAAGTAGGCCGGTGAAGATAGGACGAGAATCTGTGACCAAACTCCGAAGCCATTTCCGTAGCCTTTAGCATTGGGGATTTAGAAGGAGGGGGCACCGCGGTGGAGGCTCCGTCTTTGGCTGGTTCTTGCACATCCGTTGGTGGGGGTAGGAAAACTGGCGGAGGAGGATCTTCACATAGTTTGATGATAGACGCGCTCTCGGCAAGTAGCGTCTCAGCGATGCGATAGTCTCCTGCCAGGAATGGTCCATGGCAGAATACGACATCAGGCTTCATTGACCTCGGGATTACTGGCCTGCGGCTCGATGCAAAAAGATATGGACTAAACCAGCCCTAGCCAATAATCTCTGTATCAGCGAACTTTCCCCGCAGTCTCAAGCGGGAATAGCGATGATCCATACTGACTTTCTCGATATCCAGATAATCCTTCACGTTCGAAAACAGGTCGCCGTCCACATGGACCGTCCCACTTCGGAAGAAGCCGAGAGCTGCATCGGACATGGTATGTTTGTACTTGAGCGTGATAAGAATAGTCTTCACGGACGTCGTTTCAAGACGCGCGGAGTATATCGGGATGATGGCCTTCACGGTCTTGTCCGCGATCAAGTCGTCTGCGAGCTGTATTGTGATGTTCAATGGATGCGTCTGATAGCGGGAACCATTAGAAGTTGATTCATACCTTGCTTCCAACATCGTAAGCAACCACGGTACCAATCTCGACGGCAATCGTATCTCCTAGGCTGGATACGGCGGTGTCTGCTATTGGTCCCATCACAGGGGCAGCAATTGCTGCAGTTCCTCCCTAATGGTACGATATTCAAAGCAAGAACCAGGAAGCCATGTCGAAACCGCTTACGGTTGCCGCAATGACTGTATGTACCTACACAAAAGTTTTTGTATGTTACACCACATTCTAGGCTAGGGGAGACTCTGTACCCACCACAAGGTCTCGAAATCGAATGCACGGCAGCAGTAAGGGCGAAGAGTCACCCCACTACATAATAACCCACAGCTATTAGTTATTCGCAGCTAATACAAAAGAAGAGAACCAAAACATACCGGAGACAAACAAATAACAGATGTACTCGTCGCCTTCAAAGTCTCGTAAGAGCTCATCACCATACGACCTGTCATAGACTACACACCCGTACTAGTGAGTATCGGGCAAAGCCGATGAACGAAACCAGCTTACGCCAACAAGTTTCCTAACGACCCACGGTGCTTCATTCTCCTTTTCCGCCTCGGCTACCGTAGAGGGGTTGACTGGCTGCAGGGCTGTCTGCGGCATCGTTTAACTTTACACGAGAATACCACTTCTGAGTTCTATTCTTGAGGTTACGTTGACCAGGGACTTGCTGCGGTGGGAAAGATAGCAGAGGCAGGCACGAGGCAATGGAGGAAGATCAACAGTGACGTCGGACGAACGAAATCGTACCTAATTTTAGAGCACCACGTTACGCGGAAAACCCCGTTCAAATTTTATGAGAGAAAAAAGTCAAAGAGTTTATTGCATTAGTGCAAGCTAACAAGACAGTAGCAACAGATGGTAAATGTGTGTGTACTAGTGAGAGATACAGAATACAAGTCGCGAAAAGAGTTGTACCCTATTCCGGTAAGGAGAAAATCTAGCTCATAAGCAACCTTGCGGCGCGAGCCGTACTCCAGCTGAACGGGAGTTTGAACATCCATCTAGGAAAAAGCGGTAGGCCCCCACCCAGGCGAGTCGTGTGTGAGGGTACAATAAAGCTGATCCAGAATGAGTGAAGATTTTTGCTCCCGCGCAACGGCACTTTATATACAGGCCAAGGGTCCAATTTGAAATTATTTATTACAAATATGTTGTGTGGACAAGCGAGCGGACAAGCCAGTACAACTACAAGTGCGGCAAGCAAATGCACATAGAGAAAAGAGAGACAGTATAGAAGAAGAGACAGATGGAAACAGCCTGGATGAGAATCCAGACACGGCTAATATATTACATCGATGACAAAATGAAAAAAATCCCCTGTTCAAAGGGTGTGGCCAGGCTCAGCCTGAGTTGTATGAGAAGAGGGAGAAAGAGGTTGTATGGCTTGTGAATAATCAGGCGGAAGAAGCCCGTTCTCATCCACATCCCCTGTCCGAGCGCGACCAAGCGGGCCCATATCCACTGCTCGACCGGGCACGAATATTCGTGTAGCAACTTCGTCTGGAGTGAGCATGCGTGGTGTACTAGGGCTAGGCCGCTGACTCCTAGGTTGTGATACCTTCTCCTCGATTTGAGATCTGCTGAGAGAAAGCACGGTATTCGAAGGGCTGGGAACAGCAGTGTTCGGATTGGATAAAAGAGTTTCGCTTAGTGTTGTTGTTGGTGGTGAGGCATTGGTGGCATACAGGGGGGTACCAGGTATAGAAAGTCGGGGTAGGTGTTGTGGGCGAGAGGGAGTACTGGTATGAGGTGGGTCGGCGAAAGGATCTGGATTATGGAGCAGAGGTTGTTGTTGATAATTTGGGGGAGCAATTATCAGTCGTTTCTCGCCGTTGATGATCGCCCAAACTCGACGTGTTCCGTCAGTAGCGTTGTTTGTTCCACTTTGGTCCAACAATTCAACGGCGCTCGAATTGGTGGCAGTTTCGATCTTGTAAGGAGTGTGTTTATCCCAGTTGGCGTTTTTATCTAGTCCCTTTGGGCGACGGCGGTATCGGAGAACGAGCCAAACAATGATGGGGAGTGCAATGAGAGCTCCAATGCCAAGCACAAGGCCGACTATCATTTGTGTCTTTTCGGCAGGCGTTCCTTTACCCCTGTGAACATAAGTTAGCTTGTGTCGAGGAACATCGGTAGGAATAACATACGGTCCGCTTTCGACGATAATAGTGGTGTATACAACGCTACAATAGCAAAATAAGCTAAGGCTCTAGCCAACGACATTATAAGACTTACGCCGACGAAAAGACATCTGAAGGTTTCACGGTGACAGTGTGCCCATCCTGCGTAACAACTCCGCTCCGTGTTGCAGTCACCTGGATATACGAACCAAACGTGGTTGTCGCATCGCCAAGAGAAACCGTTGTAGGGCTGGGAGCAGCGATAGAAGTGAACGTTGAAGTAACAACGGATGAATTTGGACCTAGATTGCGAGTGTAAGAGACCTTGGCAAGATATTGCCCAGGATGAGACGTACTGATGGCAAAGGCCGTGGTAAGCGCAGTGTTCTACCCAAAGCCAAACTCTTTCAGCATCGACAATAAGTTGAAAACATGCTTCGACTCACGTTCTGGCTTTCCATCACCATAAAGTAGATGCTAATCACAATCCAGGTTGGACTTCATCATACCAGCATAAAAAACACAATGCTTACCCAGGATACAACGCCGGAGGAAGAGTAAGATTAAGAACATGAGCTCCATTCTTAGGAACTAAAGGCAGAAATATTATTTCCACACTTCAAACTGAGCCACGAATCGACTCACTTTGGTTCGCAAACCTGTAGTAATAATCTACTGGTGTCTTGATGTCAACGGTATCCCCTGGCACAGGTACACGGGTAGGCCGAGCGATAGTCAAGTCATAGTAGTCAGGATCATTCGCTGAAGAGTCCCAGGTGAGGGTATATGTCGAGTTTCCAACCCATCCATTGAATGAATTGGTATATACGAGAGCCGAGCTGCCTGCCACCCAAAGTCCGAGGAAAAAGGCGAACCGATCGAGTCGAGGAATCATGGTTCAACAAGTAGTGACAGATGTTCGAAGCAAACAACGAGCGTGTGGCGGCGAGCAAGCCCGACCAGTAATAGAGGTTTTCGTTCAGTCTGCAGGGCCAGAAGGGCGCTGACTTATTCTAGCCGTGGATTTCAACCCGGAATCACCGGCGTTGCCAAGCAGAAACAAATTTGTATTTCGGGGTTCTCGAGTCGTGCGATCGTCCGCAGAAGTACAACATGGATACTTGATTAAGAGTCATGCAATATTTCAGGTAGAAAATATTAGATTGAGAATGAGAACGAAGCGTAAATCACTCGAAATTTGCCAAAACAGGGGCTAGTAGCCTGGCGCTTACTCCGGCCTCCCTGCTGAATCATCCAAGCGCTTAGCTCTGCAAATCAACCACCACATCTCATGTCTAACTTGCCCATTTCTATACGTCTCGCTACTAGGAGCTTGGCATCTCGAAGTATTCACGGGTCTGTCATAGCAAGGCTTGGTCCTACAGAAACTACACCACCGCCCGAATCTGCAGCTATTACTGGCTTGAAATCTCTTGTCGTTCCTCCTGAAGTAACTGCACATGCATCTTCTTCGTTTGCGCAACGATTCGCAGCTGCGAAATACGACAGACCACCAGTAACCCCCTTTCTAAATCCCGAATCTCTTGCGCCAACACCACTGCCAACCGGCACGCAACTCCCAGCAGCCGCCGATCCATTGTTAGACTTTACAGCATCGCTTCTTCAAAAGCACGGCGAACGCACAAAGGCTGCACGAACAGTCACCAAAATCCTTCAGCACATTCATATCCTTACAGGCGGCGCTCCCGGTCTTCCCATTTTTCGAGAGGCGGTCAGACTAGTGAGCCCCAGTGTAAAAGTTGTTACCCAAAAGAGGCGCGCCAAAAACCTGCCGACTCCACGCCCGTTGACTGAACGTGCGCGAACACGAGCTGGGATCTTGGCGATCCTGAAAGCGAGCGATAAGAGGCCAGAACGAAGCATATCGCAGCGAGTTGGGAGAGAGTGTATCAATGTTCTAAGAGGGGAGAGTGATGCAATTAAAAAGCTGGAAGAAGTGCATAGATTCGCAGTGGCAAATCGGTGAGTAGACTTCACTTCATACTTAGGGCGAGCTATTAATCATGAACTTGATCTCAGCGCAAATGCATCTATCCGCGTTTAATGTACGACTCACCCTAGATCACAAATGCATAAAAAATCACAATGGCTCTCTGGTGCGAAGTTGAATATGTGGAGCTGGAGCCAATTACTCTTCGTGATGCATCCAATTGAATCATCAGCTGACTGGGTACCGCTTCCACGAATGAGCTAAGTGGTACTCGCACTTTCTTAGGCACGGTTAACTTTCACAGAAGCTTCTCCGCTGAGGCCTCTCCCAGCTTTGGTATCATCTCCGAAGTCTCCCCTACGAGTAACACCTCAGGTACAATCGCTTACTCACTAGAGCCACATGTCCAGGGAAAAACCTTTACCTCTCGGCAGGACTTCTGTTCTTAAACTTTTTCTTCGTCTTCTCAGCTTAAAAAGCGCTAAGCCCTCGTCCGAATGGGGATGTTACCCAAATGCATCGTGAGCGCCGAACGTTCGCTCGCCTACCTGACTATATAAAATGTCACAGAACCATGCTTGGCGAGCATTCTACGGGGCCCCAGTCAGCTTGGTTATCCTCTGCTTTCCTATCGAATTTGTATCACGATGGCCGGCGGAGTATCTGCAGGTGCGGCAAGCCAGGCTGCCTTGAAGCGTCGTCAAGCGCTCGCAGGAAAATCGGGTTATGTGAGTCCTTTGTGTGGGAAAGGGTGTGTAGGTTACTGACAGATTGCGAAGGCGGGCTTAGTTGAGAACAGTCGAGTCTTTTTGATTGCTGTGTTTGCATCGTTGGGTGGCTTGTGAGTGTATCAGAGGTGTTACGTACACGACAATTTCAATTAACCCACGACGTTTACAGGCTCTATGGTCAGTGTTTTGTGTGATAAGCTTGGATGATATGCGGTAAAACTCAGATAACGTTTGTTTTGAACACAATAGGTTACAATCAGGTGAGTCATTTAGGCAGCATGGACTGATATGCAGAGCTGAACGCAAAAATAGGGAGTGTTCTCGAGTGTTTTGGGAATGTATTCCTTCGACCAACGCATGGCGTCTGCCGTATCCGATTCAGGTTCAAAAGGTAATCGCTCCTCGGCTTTCCCAAAAGCCATTTTATTAATTTAAAATCTCTCCAGGATGGTTGGTCGCTATTCTTGAACTTGGAGCCTGGTTCGGTGTTCTCTGCACCGGCCAGCTTGCTGATAAATTGGGACGCAAACGCACGATTCTACTCGCCGTCGTTGTCTTCGTTATTGGAGTCATTGTTCAAACTGCGGCATTCAAGCCAAGTTCTATCTTTGGAGGTGGGAATACCATGATGCGTGCAGGAACGAGTGACTGAGCCTTTGATGTAGGTCGGTTTGTGACGGGTCTCGGTGTCGGCTCGCTCTCGATGGCTGTTCCACTATACAATGCCGAGCTGGCCCCGCCCGAAGTTCGAGGGTAATTAGCTGTTTCAGTTGCCACAACCTGAGTTATGCTCACATATTTTGCAGCTCTCTGGTTGCAATGCAGCAGATGTCTATCGTTACCGGTATGTCTTCAACTGAGTCTTCCCACTCAGCCCTAACATCTTGTCAAACCAGGTATCATGATTTCCTTCTGGATTGATTATGGTGAGTGCATGCTCGGCGGATCCTTGGTTTCTATTAACTAACTATGACTTAGGTACGAACTACATTGGTGGCACCGGAGAGACCCAATCCGAAGCCGCATGGAGAATTCCGTTAGCACTCCAGCTCGTCCCAGCTCTCATTCTCGGTGTTGGTGTCATCTTCATGTAAGTGCTATTTGAAAACAGATTTGGCGCGACACTAAACTCATCGAACTAGGCCATACTCTCCGAGGTGGCTCGTGGCCCAAGGGCGTGATGCCGAGGCTACTAAGGTCCTTAGCATGACCCGTGGGCTGCCCGAGGATTCTGAATTGATCCAGATCGAATATCTGTGAGTTCATTCGAATGTCATTATGGGCATTATCTGACGACTATTTTCAGGGAGATCAAGGCTGAGGTGCTGTTCGAATCTGAACTCGAAAAGGAGCGATTCCCCCAGTACCAGGACGGAACTGCGGCTTCAAATTTCAAGCTAGCTATTGGCAAGTACACGAGCTTGGTGACCAACCGAAGTAAGTGATCTGGCCCCCAATGCACGAGACGATACTGATGATTTGTGCTAGATTATCTGGTCCGTGTCGGCGTTGGCTCGTTGACCATGTTCTTCCAGCAATGGACTGGCATCAACGCAGTACTCTACGTACGTTATGCTGTATTTCAAAAACATGATTTTAATCCCCTAATCGCAGTACGCGCCAAGCATCTTCAAAGCCCTCGGTTTGAGTGGCAACACTATTTCACTACTCGCCACTGGTGTTGTGGGCATCACGTTTGTGTTTCTCGTCAATATCGCTTCCGCTTTTGCTCAACTTCTCCGATAGAATGTTCCTTGCGACTATTCCAGCCGTGATCTACATTGACCAAATCGGACGCAAACCAGTGCTTGTCAGCGGCGCGGTGATCATGGGCACTTGCCACTTGATTATTGCTATCCTTTTTGCTCGCTTCAACGATTCTTGGCCCTCGTGAGTTCCATGCTATTGATCGGTTGTTCTCGTATTAACCTCTTATTCGGGCTATAGGCATCCCGGTTCGTACCTGTTCCAGTTTGTGATATGAGTTTGTGTTGATCAATGTACATCGTAGCCGCTGGTTGGGTTGCATGCGTTTTGGTATGGATCTTTGCTGCGGCGTTTGGCTATTCTTGGGGTGCGTAAATTTGCATGGCGTGCTAATATCTTTCCTAACGAGGCCATCTATGTAGGTCCTGCCGCATGGGTGCTTGTCGCCGAGATTTTCCCCATCTCCGTACGTGGGCCGGGGATGTCCGTCGCTGCCTCGTCCAACTGGGTAGGTCAATTCTGTGCGCTTGGTTCCCAGATCTAACCGTTTTTGAATTCGAAGATGAACAACTTTATTGGTTGGTCGCGCCTAAATTGAGTTTCGGAGCTTCGCTAATGTTCCGTCTTTAATATAGTTGGTCAAGTTACGCCAACCATGCTGGAGCAGTGCGTTTTTTATAATATCCTTATGGTTTTTATTACTAACTATCCTTTCTAGTATCACCTATGGCACCTTTATCTTTTTCGGCCTGTTCTCGTTGATGGGGGGTGTATTCATATACTTTTTTGTACGTTATTTCCAAC
This sequence comes from Ceratobasidium papillatum, assembly GCA_037042815.1. Classification (NCBI taxonomy): domain Eukaryota; kingdom Fungi; phylum Basidiomycota; class Agaricomycetes; order Cantharellales; family Ceratobasidiaceae; genus Ceratobasidium; species Ceratobasidium papillatum. The sequence goes on from JAYRCO010000005.1 coordinate 98,041, forward strand.
ACTTTACTGTATGCACACTAACTTTGTTCACAGGTGCCGGAGACCAAGGGACTGTAAGTCGCCCTATTGACCTGGCACTTCTCTACTGACATGTTCCTCTCTTATAGTACACTTGAAGAGATGGATCTTGCATTCGGAGTGAGTATACATGTACCCTATCTACGTCTATCTCCTAACAGCTTCCATCCCCAGGATTCTTCGGGTACTGCTGCCGCCGACCGCGAGCGCATGGCCGAGATTTCTCACAGAATTGGACTCACTGCGCTCACCGGCAGCTCAGAGGGTGTTCATAAGCAAGACGTCAATGACGAGAAAGGAAGCGTTGAGCATGCTGGATGAGAGTTTGACGACTTTAAAAGATTATCTACATACGATCTTGACAGCCTTGTGATGTATGAGTAGCATGAATGATAAGTTCCATTTACTTTCTCAGCTGACGATAGCGAAGCAGACCGATATCATGAGCCTATAGGTACGAGTGGCTTGTGAATTTGTGGGCACACTCTGATAGTTAGCCGCATAGACTGATGCATGTACACGCGGCCAGCGAGAAACAGGAATTTAAAAAAAGTGATCGCCTTTTGTATGCTATATGCGACTGAAAAAACGATTGAGCTACCTGCTTTGCGCACTTGTTCCGCGTATATGCAGTGCTATCAAGCAGCGCGCATACAACTCACATCAACACAGTAAGTCCCGGTGAATCATCAACTACAAGACACAGCACCACAGAAAGGGGTTCTATAGTGAGATATAATAAGGCACAGGACAGGGTGTTGCGACCAGAAGCGCCCTGTATCCTTGAGGCTGTAATGGTACATATTTGTCAACGACTTCAACTTTGTACTCAAAACAGCTCGCAACTTCTGCATTTTCTGAATAGAATGCAAGCGTAGCGGACTTCTCGGAGTATTAATGGCTATAGATACACATCAATATAGGCGATCAACTAAGAGAGCTATCAGATTGACTCGAAAGTTGAGCAGCAGGCTGAGGAGCATGATCACGTGCCCGTCCTGCTTCCCCTCGAGAAATTTTCTTATTACTCTTTAGAAAATAGCTCTGGCTTCTGAACTTCGTCTGTTCTGTTCCCCGGGGCTTGATCTCGTGTTTGTGTGGTACATTGAAAGGTATGCCACTATGAATGTATCACGTGACCTTCCAGCCGGTGGCTACGATACCGCATCCACCTCACACCTCCAAATGGGAGCTCGCTACCCAGAATATAAGCATGATATAACTGAGGAGGGTTGATTCTGTCTTCTGGCTGTCTGAAAAATGACTCTAGGGCAATTTCATCGGGAAAAACGGAGATAAAGGTATGGATCTCGGCTGATTCGCTCAGAAACGGGTTCCCAAGGCCCCAGGAAAGTTTGAATGCTCATAAAACGTGCAAAAGCTATGACAAGAGTGGGATTCGAACCCACGCCCCCGAAGAGACACGGAAAGTTACGTAATAACCTGAACCGTGCGCCGTAGACCACTTGGCTATCTTGCCTTGAAACGAATGCTTACCAAGGTTGTGCATTCCGCACTCATTTAATCTTTTAACATTTGTACTGTTATAGGCGTGCTAGCTTCATTCTGCGCGGCCCGTAGGCTCTTCTATCACTATAATATACGCATACACTTAGCTTCTGCTACGGTGGCTACGTATAGTTTCAAAAATCCTGCAACACGCCCGTATACGATATAACGGCTTAATAGTAGATTTTTCTTGGTCTAGACTATGTATATGCTGTATCCTGGCCAGAGGTTCATATGTTTGACTCTCTAGGGCAAGTGGTTGAGGTGTCTAAGCGTGAGATTAGAAGGTAGCGTACTATACAGGTAGTTTTTCAAGTCGCGGCTTAGCAGCTCTCCAGCTTGATTCATTTAGCAAGAGTCAGAGCTGCATAGCCCTTGGGCACGTAGCGCTAGCTTAGTCGATGTGAATTGAGCCAGTAGATGTGAGAACGTGTCAAATTAGTTGATATTGGCATTTTCAGACGAACACGCAGAAACAATCAACTTCGAGAGAACGTATCTATACAGATGTTAGTTCGTGCAGAACCCATTCCAGGGTGGGCATAAAAAGAGTTTACAACGATGAAACATTGCGCAAAGTTCACCTTCAATGTCCTCCGAAAAAATGTCGTCATATCACATCGTCTTCAGTTGGGGTACATTGAAAGCCTGAAAGAAGTAACCAAGACACCAATATGTACCGGCGATTTTCTATAACTCCAAAAACTCCAGTTTTGGTAACGTAATAGACCCCTCCGGTTGTAGCAAAGTTAGATCGTCCACATGTATAGCACAAAGGGTGAGCGATAAGGACACAAGATTTGGCATGAGTTCTAAAGCACGGAATGATTCATCTAAGATCGAGATGGGCCATCGGCTTCGTATGTAGAGTTCACGGGTTCCAGGCAATAAATCATCGTTCGGGACGAGAAAAACGTGAGACAATTGAATGCGGGAGAGTGACCGGCACCGTGGTAGAAAAACTCGTACGACGCGATGGAACCTTCTGGCCGCAAATAGGTTAAACTATCCTCGTTTTTCACACAAACGGTGAGACTGGGACCAAGAATCTGCACAAGTTCCAGGGTAGGGCTGGTGAAAAGTTAGACAGATTGAAATCCTCCCCAAGCTATACATAAACGAAGAGCACAGAATAACATTGTTTCAAGTCTCAACAGCGTCTTTATTTGCGTGTTGAATTAACTCATGTCTAAAGATACTGATACTACGCCTTGCATTCACTTTTGGGGACACTTGTGTACGTCAGAGACGTAGAAAGGAGACTAAGATACACCTAACTCGTCCGTAGCATCAACAATGAACTCGTCTGGCGTGACACGGCAGAGTTAATCCGAAAGGAGTATCTCAAGATGTTAGTTTAATAGATAAGGGATGAATATGGGACAGCTAACTTTGAGTTGGTTCGACGTACAGTCGGATGTTTTAGGCGGCTTTTTAGGGTTTATACCAAAACTCGTCCCCATATTTGCGGGTGAGAGACTGTTTGAACGGGGAGGGGATATCCAGGCACTGGGCTGCACTATACAGACGCTCTGGGCTATAGCTTGTAATTCAGTATTCCAGCGTCTTCGTAGACGAATTTATCTTGGCGCATACAGCCAAGAAAAACGCAGAGGCAGCAAGCCGGGGAAGAAGAACAAAAAAGGCAAAAGTCCAGACTCGACCTTTCTCGCCCAGACAGGAGCTGAGACGACGCAGATCCGTTGAATTAGAAGGGATCTACACTCGCAGACCCTCGGGTCAATGCTCTGACCTGGGACAGGGGCAGCGAGATCCTCACGTGATACTGCAGCCAGAAAACACTCACAAGCAGTGACATCATGTGACATGTCTGCTCCTCTCTCCCACATTGCGACGAGTTCAGTAGACTGTCTATACCATGCTATGACTGTATATGAGACATAACCTGCAAAAATAGGACCGGAAACCTCACTAAATCCCGTTGCAAGGCCGTTTGTTGTGAGTCTGCCTCGATGTCACATGACCGACGACGGAGGCAAAGCATTCGCCGTTCCTCTCCCCCTAGCAGACGGTCCAACCAGCAATTGAATTCACAGCAATGACATAGTGGCGGCCATCTGCCGCCCCCAGCAGAGGCCGCTGGGACACAGGTATAAAAACCCCGGCCTCACAGCCGTTTCTGCATCCAGAGTCCAAGATGCAGCTCCTCCACCCTCTTGTCCTCGCCTCCAGCTTTCTCAAGTCTCTACTCTTCGCTTCGCTCACCCGCGACGGCCTTGCCGCCTACCTCACTGTCACTGCCGTTGATGCCGGTATCCGTGGTGCTCACTTGGCCACGTAAGTAGCTCGTCAGTCTGCTGTCCAAACATCCCGCCTAACACTTTCCTTTTTAGGTCTGTCGGCTTGACCCGCTCCGGCCTCCAGCTGCCGGTCGGCTCGTTCGTGTCGCCGCCAAGGGCGCTCAGCCGCGCCGACATCGCACTTTACGCTACGCCTGTTGCCGCTGCGACATGGCGGTCAAGCGCCGGTGCCGTTGAGGTCGCCGTCAACTCCATGGCCAACGCCGTGCCAAAGGTCGTCGTCGTCAACTCGGCCGTCGTCTACCGCACTGTGCATACCCTTGTGCGGCAGTACGACTACTACGCCGGTCTGCTTCGTATGCAGCCCGTGCTGAGTCTGATGAGCGAAGAGGTCCACTTCCAATCACATATCCACTATGACCGAACCCACCATCATCCTTACTCCTACCCTCTCCCTTCCTCTCGCCCTCGAACCCCACTCTATGCGCTACCCGTCCATTGGCCCTCGTCGCTCGTCTCCCTCGTCCAGTCGATAGCCCACCCCCGTCACCTCGAATCGTCGTCCACAGACTGTCGATCGCCTCTCACGGCGGTCGTTAGCCTTGGGCAGTGCACGCCTCACCGCGTGCTTCCCATTCGAGGTCGGGTTGTGTTGGCCAGCGATATCCTCGGAAATCCTGTACCCGTGGCAGACTACTATACCCAGGTACTCGACGAGCTGGAGGAGCCGAAGGAAGGTCCGAAAGAGCTGGTGGTGTACGAGTGCTCCAATGACAGCTGCGCGCTCAGCCTGATCGTCGAGCCGCCAGTGGAAACGGTCAACACGATGGAACCGGTATACTGCATGTTTTGGTGCTGTCACTCACTCCTCAGTATGTCACTGCTTTTCACCATAGTTTTGGTGGCATGTACTCACTCTTTGACGGCTTTAGTCTGCTTGATCGTTTTTCGGATTTGTTGTCTGTCGTACCAATTGGTTCGGTGGATGTGGCGCCCCGCAAAGGGTATATGCGGTAAGCCTGCTACCTATTCATGGTTACCAATCATACTAACATTAACTTAGGCTATATACGGACCGGTGCCTCGACTGGAGCGCAGGACAGCGCTCTCGAACCCACCCCTCCTTCCATCCCTCACGACCACTCAACAGCCGCCACCGCCCCCTCTACCCCCTCTGCCGCCTCGTTCGTCGCTGCTCAGAGCACTTGCTCAGAGTCTGCGAAGAAGAAGAAAAACAAGAAGAAGAAGAAGAAGAAAAAGGCAGCAGGCAAAGGCGAGGTCGGAGTGATCGACCCGGCAGATATTCCGCTGCCCGAAGACGAAGACGACGACAACGAATGGACGACTATTGGTCCATTGGAGCCGTCCGCCATCCCCACCCTCTCTCCACCCCCCTCCAATGCCCCTTCTCCGGCCACCTTGGCTGTGTGCCCAACGATGGTTCCGTTGCCCGAGAGCAACGACAACGATTTGGCTATGGAGCCAACGGGTGAGCTCCCTACTCCGTGCCCCGAGCCGTCGATCGCACTCGCGAACGACACAACCCCTCCGTCTCCCGTCCTCAAGCTGTCGACCTCCTCACTCCTACCTGTCGATGAGCCTGCCGCGAACGACGAAGAAGGCGGCGACTGGGAGATGGTAGCCAAGCGCAAGCCATGGCTTCCGTTCATCCGTGCCCCCGAAGGGCAGCCAAAGGCCAAGAAGACGAGAAGGAGAGTGCGGGGCGGGAGGAAGAATGGTGGGAAAGATGTGGGGGAGAAGATGACATAGGCAATGGACGAGGTAAGAGGACGTGGGCTCGGGAGCGACGCCAGCGACACCAACACGACACCCCCATCCACTCGACGACGTACATCCCCACTCTACTCGACCCGACTCGAGCATGACACCGACGTCGCCTTGCTCTGGATGCGAGCCGGTATGCGCACCTGTACGACGTCGTCCGTCCCAGGGCCACCCACTGTCTGCTGGCCCCAGACAGTGCGGGGGGTGGGAGGCGTCGTGTCAGGAAAGCGGCACTGGTGAGCGGAAGGAGCGACGACTGAACTGCCAGCTCGCTCGGAACTCAACGTCGTCGTTATCCAAACACATTCGCCGTCGTCGTCGCAGCGCCTCTCTCGCTCCCACCGTCCTCACCCTCGATCTGCTCATATCCCGCTCCAAATACAAAACCTTAGCCGTCGGTATGGCCACACCCTGCCACGACTCCAAAGAAAATCGGGGCGCGCTTAGCGCCAATATATAGTATCTTTTTTTGTTCGTTTTTTTGTTCTTGGTCTCGGTCTTGGTTTTGTCCCGTTTCTCTGTTCTCTTTCTCTTTCTCTCTCTCTCTCTCTCTCTTCATTTTTTTCTTTCTATATTCTCTCTCTCGGCTGTTTTCCGGTTCCTCGTTTACTTCGCTCCTAACCTTACACTAAAAAACCCCATATTCGTTTTCCTTCTACTACTCGCTCGTGTTTCTCCTCGGCTTTGTCTATACCCTCCCCCTCGGACTCGCTGTGCATCGCTTGTACATATCCGTTGTTTCAGACTCGTCAATCCATCTCCCCTTGGGGGGCCAAAAATAGTGTGACTTAAGTTATCATCGACAATGTAAGTTTGGAACTTGCAACTTGGTACCAAGCTATGGCAGCACTGTAAAATAGTTCGTCCGATTGTTTTGATTTTACGCCATTAAGTGCATCATACGATCTCAAAGAAAGGTTCGGGCTGAGCGATATGAGACGATCGCATACACCTCATTCTAACTTGATGTTCATATCTCGATAAGCGGGACCTACCGGGCGGACTAAACCAAATATATCGAATCTACTTACGGTGGTACATACCCTCGTTAGGAAGAGCGCATGCAAAACTAAACTGATAAGCGCTCGTTCAACTCGGAGGAGCACATAGTACGCTGTGCTGCCTTGTCCGGTGTCTTCAACATCCGACAAGCCCCTGAAGCTCAGGCTTTTGCAAGATGCTCTGTGTATCTACCTAATTACCCCACTGCCACATTTACGCTTGGGCATATATCATACGCAGTTCATTGAGCCCAAGGTAGTAGATATCGCACAATGATTCAAGATTCGGGCACGATTATCACTTTTCTCTGATCTATCTTCTTCTCTGTCTATCATGCATATCACATTCATTATTCAAAAATAAAATCGTGTATGTCCAGAGTACAAGATTACTAGTCAGCAGCTTGCGCTGCATGTACAGCACCAGCCGGCCCTTCCCCAGCCACTAGCCGACCCAAACTATGTACTAAACCCCCCACACCAGACTCACCCTTTCCTTCAGTCCCCTTCGCACCCTCCGCCGGGCTAAGTACTCTGCTTGGCGGTTCATCACTTTTAATCACGCCAGCATCAGCACTAACCTCCTTCAGCATATCTTGTGAATGAATGCCCTCAATTATGTTGGCGCTAGGACCCCCACCAGACCGAGTGGACGTTGGTTCCGTAGAGTCATCATCAAGGCGATCGAGAACAATCTCAACGCCTTCAATCCAAACCCCAACACCTAGCGGGAAATCGATCTCCTTGCGTGTAAGCTTGATGGTTGTCTCGGCCGCGCCTTCGGTCATGTGGAAGGCTGGAACAAACCACATCCACCCCATAGGAACCTACGAAATCGATGTAAATTATTACCCTGTTTCACGTTTTGTGAAAATATGTACTCACCTGGCCCATGTAGAGTTTCGCCCGTACTTCTCTTCTCGCATCGAGCACCACACCAGGGTTGATTTCTACCTCCTCGAGCTCGGACTTGATCTCCTCTTTATTCGTAATTTGTTGAGACCTGGCTTCAGTCACGGCAGCTGCGACACCAGTGGCTGTCGTGCTCATCGAGCTTGCAGAAGCTGCGTCACTGTCATCCCCACTCCCTCTATATGACCCGGGTACTGCGAGTCGAGACGAGTTTGGAACATGCTTCTTGTCGACTTTGAGCCATTTAGAGTATTTTAGCGGGTGTAAGACATGCGTGCGTTTCACAGTAGACTAATTTGCATGTTCAGCAGTAGGCGCAATAGCGAATTAGATGACCCACGTCTTTATCATTGTCTTTGACCTCCGTGACATCTTGAGGGTCGGTCACCCCCATTCGTGCAAAACTCCGGACCATTTTTTTGTTATCCCATGTTCCATCTTCAAATATTTTTTCTAGCGCATTTTCGCCTTCCTTTTCGTCTTTGTCGGCTTCTGTGCCATGCTCACGATAGCCAATGCCCTTATCCTTGGACCTAGTGCGCCGCTCCCAGTTTTCAAGAAGTTCCACTAGACTATCATCATATCTAGTCCCGAGGTAAGACCCGTGCCTTCGAGAATAGCAAGTACTTACCTAGCTAATGATACCCAAACATCTCCCTTGCCTTTCTTTGCATCTGCACCTCCCCCCACCGCGCGGTCAAGGAGCGAATTGAAGATTCTCATTCCGCGTTGCTTCAAACTCGCATCGTCGCGCATAATCACTCGAATGGTACCGAGGCGAACACGTTGCTGGCTATCAGGCAGGCTGTCGGCAGGCAGGAGATCGCTTGTAGGTTTGTTGATTCCCCACATACCAGAAGGAGAAGCACCATCAATAAGTCGACTCCAATAGCCAAGGAATCTTCGTTGTGAAGGAATCGATACACCTTGCTTCATTTTGCTAGGATCGGAAGATATCTGCATTCGACGAGAGGTGTGTAGGGCAATTACGGATTCTAGCGTTGATCCTTGTTTAGCAGGGTTGGAGTTGGCCGCAGAAGATGAAGTAGGAGATGGGCTCGTCGAAGTAGAATCAGTTGGTGGAATATCAAGAGTCGCAGAGGGAGAGTCTGCGAGCCGCCCACTCTTCGAGTTAAGTAAGCCGTTTGTTGTATCTCCTGGCTTGGATTTTGATGCCGGTGAGTCGGGAAGTTCGTCTTCGTCAGTTTCAACCTCGTTAATCAACATTTCTGCTCTTCTTTCAGCCCATTCTGAAGCAGCATAGCTACGCTGTAGTCGAGGAGGAGTGGGAGTCTGTTCGAGAGTAAGTAGATAAGCGCAAGCAAGAGTGCCAGAGCGACCCTTGCCGGCTATAGTAAAGTAATAAGCCGATGTTATTTCATTTGACGCAGCTATATTAGACTCGCCTTTGCAATGTAATACGACAACACGGTGCTCGTCTCCTGCTAGCCATTCTCTCATTTCGCGAGCGGCAAGAGGTAGAATCGCTAAAGGAGGAGCGCTGAATCTGCTGCGTCAATTCGATTCCTGAGATAGATAGGGGGAACGTACTGGTGGTCCGGAAACGGGTATCTGCTAACTCTGTTATAAAAATACTCTCCTGGATACGAATTCTCTTTCAGAGGACAACTGCGAAAGAGATAAGTATACAAAAATGAGTAAAAAAAGATTCTTACAAGTTAAATATCCAGTAATTATCTTTATGCCTCTCATCAAGAAATTTACGCGCGTCCTCTCGGCGATTGCGATATAGGGCTTCAAGACCATCGGCAGGGAAGCCCATAATAATTACTTGGTCGGTGATATAGGCCAGATCCAAATCAATGCTGCCATCCTGAAATCTAGCCTTTTTCCCGCTCACGACGCGTCGCGCAAAGTTTGTGTTCATAGTGTGGTGGTTGAGTGACAGGGGCTAATTCATTGACGTCACCCACCTGCTGACCAAGCATATTGATTAGTGGGTCTTATTCGCTTATAAATAGAATACAGCTAAAACATAAACAAAACGATGGATGCCCAACTGATAGCGCGAATTCAAGTAAATACTTCAGCCATGTGAATTTGTTGACTTTTCATTCCGGCCACTCATATTTGCTCACCCTTCAAGAGATTCTGCTAGGCTCTAGCCTCATATCCTTTACCTCGACCACCATATCGCTGCTGAACCATCGTTAATTGCTCACATTCGCCCACACTATACTCCAGTCGATGTTTTTGCCCTCCTAGCACTTATTTCCTAATACATCTCCGATACAGTACTTTGGATTGGTTGTTGGCTACCTATGTGAACATATTTCAACCCCCAAATATACTCACAGTGCCGTTTTAGTCCCAGTACTCAAGTGTTTATACTAAAGCAATTTAGCGCTCGTAATGGCCTGAAGAGTGATCAAGCTTGCATTCAGTAGGGCTCTAAGCTCACCCGAGGCCTAACATTTAAGGGAAGGTAAAATGTGAGCATCCCTCTTCAAAATACACAGTACAACTACGTCGCTTTCTCCAGTGAGCCAGCTTCAGATTCCCGACTGAATTATCCTGGCGCTCGTTGTTATCAACCGTATGGTCAACAACATTGAGGCCAGGTTGGAAAATAGCCTGTTCTATAACCTGGTGGCGATATGGCTGTCAACGAACGTCCACGGGACATCGCAACTAGTGCTCCATACTTTATTTCATCGGTTCGCGTCCGATTTAACTGCCAGGCTTGACCTTTACCCCTTCACTTACTCTTGAGCTACTGGTCTCGAATTTTAAACAATAATCTGACCATGAAAACGTGCGCTTCACCCTTGTACTACTCGACGTTTTCCAATCCCACTCCCAGTCAAAAGGTTGCGCATATACGTGCTTAATCAACGCGCCACTCACAGTCAACGTTTCAGTCAGATTTGTCTCACAACTCACTTCTATGAGGTAATTCAAGACCGAAATGACTAAGCCGTCCTCGTATCCACACCGAGAGGCGTCAGGTATTCACAAATCTTTTCTCGGCACGCCGTCTTGCGCGAGAGTTATTTTTACTCACGCAGGATAAGTCTAACCCGATGTATGATGCGTTCACCAATCCTGACCGATCAGGAGGACCCCGGAACTTTGAGCTCTGTTAATGACAGGGTTGAGCTTGAGGTTAAGGGCAGACGATAAGTGGAGCTCGATGTTTGGGTGGAGGATTAGCTTTGGTGCATGCATATGGCGCATGCGAGTGGGGTTGATCGAGGGTATAAGATCACGTCGACTGAACAAACTGTGGGGTTTGCATTGGTTAATTCATTCAAAAAATTGAAATCTGGACGCTCTTGTCACTAATTACATTTAATGATGTAATTACAAACGTGCTCGGGATTCGGGTATGGTTACTATTTAGGCTGTGTAGCAGGTTGCTGGAAATCAGTCACCAAACTAACCAGCCGAGCCGCCCATAGCGGCTTATCGCACGCCCTCTTTCGCCGATTCTTACCCTGGCTTAGATTACTATGAGCATGAATGGCGTCACCATGTGGCAAAAATGTCGAAAATGATTAATACTGTACTGGCAAGAGATGAACGTCGGTCCCGGTCCCAGCCGGCGCCGACGCGACGTTCCGAATTTCCAATGTCCC